>CAJQUN010000909.1:0-148375 GCA_907163345.1 Haberlea rhodopensis
GTTCCTCCATGAGGAATGACATTTGCACTGTTATCATTGGCTATCATCTTCTTCTGTCAGTTGAAGAAGCATTATGGCTGGCAGATCTTTGTTAAGGCCTTTGTTTTCGTATCCAAGTTGAAAACTTGAAGTTGCATTTTGATGTTTAACCTGAGCGAGAATGTTAAATTGAAGTATTGATCTAATTATATTATATTATTATCACATCGCTATTCGGAACTATGATATTTCTTATAGTTAAAAATTTCCTCCTTTTTCATATTCCTCCTGCGTAATTCACCTTATAATTAGGTGAATGTGTAATGTATGTTAGGGAAAAATGAAAGAGTTGAAACCTTTGAGGCATTTGTCTTCGCATATAGGCCGAACTATTTATGTCTTTGTTTAATGTCTTCTCTACTTGTTTCTTTATAGTTTGTATTTCAATAAATATTCTTGGTATCATGTCTAGTTTTGTTGGTGAAATTGAAATTTTCTTCGTAATGATATTCTGGTTTGTCCTGTCTGTCGGGTTGTTTTATTAATACATTCTTCTCAGGTGTTTTTGAAGGACACGGAATGAGCGAGCATGTGCATACATTGCAGGCCCTGCCCCGAATCGCTGGGGACTTACATTTGATGGAAAGAATCTTCAAGATTCACTCTGCAATGCTGCTGCATCTGGTGAGCTCTTTGAGTACATAATGGACTACGTGGGTTCCCCTTTCTTGCATAGTCAGTGGCATGGGCATATTCAAGGCATCTGTTTAGGCATGATTCATACAATGTTAAACTGCATTTTGGTGGTGCTAGTTTCTGGTTGTAACTTTTCTACCGTGGACCCTGTTTGCCGAAGCAATTTAGTATTCACCCTTTTTTCGACTTAGATTTACCTCCTAACCTAAAGCATTAGGTTCATCATTTTGTTTCCATTTGATTCATCATAAGGCATACACCATTAATTCGCTCATGGTTTGTTTTCCAGTATGAACATGTAAATTTTGATCAACCATCTGGAGAGTCTGAGAATGCTGAAAAGGTATGCAAGGGAGACTGCGGGGTCACCCATTATTTTTTGCTGTTACGATGCGGACTTCTTGCAGAGGTCATAAATTACCAGGTAATTTTGATTGGTACCATGAATGCCAATGCCGGAAGGGCCATTAGGCATGTTTTTCTTAACAACATTACTTACATACAAGGATTAGATTCAATTCTCATATTAATTAATCATGAGTTGTAGTTGAATGTGAACTATCTTTTCATAGGCTCTTTACGGACAGTCAGAGATTCTCTTGGATTGACATATGATGTGTCATTTGACATTAAACCTATTTGACCGGTTGAAGCTTGGGTGGTATGTGATATCAGTGACATCAACCCCTGGAAAGGTGCTTACTTCTGTATATAATCACCCCTACAGATTTTGCTTGTCTGCTGGAATTGCCTTTCTATTATTTATCAACCTCACCGCATATACAGGTCCATAAGGCTGTTGACGCTTGCAAAAGTGTCCTCAGAGGTCTGCATAGCAACCAAATTGCCCCAAGGGAATTGGATAGGGTGAGTTGCTTCTTGATATGATTATAATTGATTCTTATAATTTTCATAATTTATTTTTCAATTGGTTAACAATTAATTTTATTGATCTTTACACTGTTGGTGCTGCCATCCACTTGACGCTATGAGATATACGGTTTTCTTGTTTTGTAATGTGAGTTGTATTGATTTTTTTAAATAACTACTTGTTCTAAAGCTCAATTTATGGGAGGGTGGCCCAGGAAAGTATTTATACTTTAGCATACTGCCTCGTTTATAAACTGTAAACCAGGTCGATTATATGTTAAATAGACTTGCTTGATTATTTGGTCTTGGGCAACAAATACGGACAACCTAATGAAATATACAAGGACTTGCACACCAGGAGTTTGAACCTATGACTCACTGGCTCGGTACCATAAAAGTATCGTCTTTTATCAAATGTTAAGAGTTGAGTTTGTGGGAGGTGGCCCAGCAATTTATGCTTCAGCATAAAAAATCAAAATAGATGGCATCCTTGAACAATGTTCTAAGAGTCCAGAGTCAATGACTATATATAATTTTATCTTCCAGATCCCTGGTAGTAAACCAAGTGTATCAACCCGGTGTTATAATGAGTATTTTCTCTGGATTTGTATATGGCCAGCCTTGTGTGTGCTAGTTATCTATTTCAGTGGCATTTCCATATATGTTCCTTCTCAGGAATGAAAGACCAATCTATTTTTTGGTGAACTTCTAATAGAAGGTGTTTCTTTTTTTGAAACTATAACTGCTTACCAGCAATTTTCAGTGAACCTTAAATTTCAAAACACAATATGGCAATAATGACCATTGAAATTTTTTTTTGATCAGGCAATAAAATTATAATATAAATGAAAAAGTACCAGAGGTACTCAAAGCAAGTACATCAAAACAGTAAAAAGAAACCAAAAGACTATAAAGCTAAAAGACAAATAGTCGGTTCCATCTTCCAATCTACAATCGAATACTTAAAATCACTATTACTTCTATTGCTAATCCAAGGCCAGGATCTAAAATAACAGCTTCTAAAAGATCTTCCTCCAGCTGATTGCCCCCTGTAAAGATCAAATGATTTCTGTGTAGCCAAATTGTCCAAATAATAGTCTCCCAAATTGTCTGCCATCCTTTCCATCCCCTTTTAGAACACCATAATCCTTTATGCTGTAAAAAGTGGCCAACTGTATCTTGGTGTAAAACCGTTGTTACTCCTAGCCATGCGTAGCATCTCATCCACAGGTTGTAAGACTTAGGACAAGAGAATAATAGGTGTTGTGTACTTTCTTTCTGAATCTGACAGAGTATGCATAGGTCTGGAATTGCTCATGAACTACTTTTCTTCGCTTCAAATTCTTTCTCGTCGGAATGCTGCCCCTGATTGTTCTCCACGTAAATGCTGCTACTTTTGTTGGCGTGTACAGTTTCCAAATCGATGTGTAAGTCTCTCGAAGGTTGTCATCCATGATTGTTTCGCCTTGAAGTAACTTGTAAGCCGACTGAACTGAGTATACGTTATTTGGATCGAATCTCCACTTCCAAGCATCGATCTGATCTCGTATAAGATTGCATCTGCTAAGAGAAGACAATAGGTTAACCAAAAACAATTGCTCCCAACAGTATAATTCTCGTCGCCAATCTCATCTCCATTCCCAAGAACCGTCTACCCACGCCCCCATTTCCCTTATAGCCACGTCTCTATCCCTTGCTATCAACGCTAATCTTGGAAACTTATTTTGAAGTGTTTCATCCCCCAGCCAAATATCTTTCCAAAATTTTGTATTCATACCGTTACCAGCCCCGAACCAACTCCTGTCTAAACCAACTCGAGCTATCTAGAAAACATATTTGTTTAATAGCCCTCCACCAAGACGACCCTGACCCTCTAACTCTGTTACCCCTATCTGAGAACACATTCCAAGTATTGTCGCCATATTTTGACCTCAAAACCTGAATCCACATTGCGTTCCTTTTTTTTTTTTTTATCAGGAAAATATAAATATTATTAAAAATAAAAGAGCATAAGGGATACTCCGAAGTTTTACATAAAAGTTAAAATCCTAAGATTTAACCTAGAAGACAAACTATCGGCTCACGAGCCCAATCAACAAAAGCGTAATGTAACAATCTAGAACCCCTAAATTTTATCCAACTCCAGCTTCTAAACTTGATTGAATCTAACAAATCTTCCTCTCTATCCACGTCTGTGTTGAAAATCCTTCTATTCCTATCCATCCACAAAGTCCAAATGGCAGCGTGCCAAATAGATGCCCATTCTTTCCAATTTCTTTTGTGAGTCCATAACACCTTGTGTTGAGATAAATGCGTTTAGTATCCATGCTGAGAACCATCTGAAACCCCAGCCATTGGTAACACTTCATCCAAATGTCATATGAGAACGGGCACGCGAAAAACAAATGAATAGTAGATTCCTCCAGAGATAAACAGCGATCGCAATTTATATATTCCGTCTTTGAAGATTGACCTTCAAAGGTATACGATCTTTGAAAATTCTCCAAACTAGAATGGATACTTTCGTTGGCGCCATAGTTTCCCAAGGCTGTATACAATCGTTGTGATCGCAACCCTCCTCCTTTGAACCATCTGACCATTTTTCCCAAGCTACTTTTCAGCTACTCTCCCCACCCCCCAACAAGAAAGCTGACTGAATGGATTGAAATTTAGTCAGGATGTTTTTAGGAGCGCGGTAAAATGTGAAGAAATAAATCGGTAAGGAAGTATCACGACATTAAGCAAAGTCAACCGTCCACCCAACGTCAAACTCTTGTCTTCCCACATAGCCAATCTTTTTT
This sequence comes from Haberlea rhodopensis, assembly GCA_907163345.1. Classification (NCBI taxonomy): domain Eukaryota; kingdom Viridiplantae; phylum Streptophyta; class Magnoliopsida; order Lamiales; family Gesneriaceae; genus Haberlea; species Haberlea rhodopensis. The sequence continues at coordinate 4,347 of CAJQUN010000909.1, forward strand.
GAATTTATCAACCACTAAATCCCACATAAATCTCCTCATTGAATTCGATCCCAGAGGTAGACCAAGATATTTGAATGGTAATTTGCCCATGTTGCAATTCAGTGTCGAAGCAAGATCTTGGAGAATGTTTTGTTCGACATTGATCCCCATGAAATTACTCTTATGATAATTGATTCTCAGCCCCGAAAGAAGTTCAAAATTATATAGAATTGCCTTGATTATTATCGCATTCTCGATCGTGGCAGCTCCCACAAGTAACGTATCATCGGCAAATTGTAAATGTGAAACCTGAATCTGTTCCCTCCCTGCCGACTGGAATAGGTATGAAAAGGTTCAATTGTGTTGCCTTATTAACCAATCTGCTCAGGGCCTCAACCACAATGATAAACAAGAATGGAGATAATGAATCTCCTTGTCTTAAGCCCCTTTGTAATTGAAATTCCTTTGTTGGGCTCACATTGACTAGAACCGAAGCTCTGGCGCTAGTAATGCACTCCATAGTCCAATTTCTCCATTGTATCTCAAAATTCATATATTGCATTATGTGGTTCAGAAATGTCCAATTCACTGAATCATAGGCCTTCTCATAGTCCACCTTGAAAATCATCCTCTTTTCTTTATTTTATTTTTAGTTCATGAATTACTTTATTGATAACAAGGACTCCATCCAAGATGTGTCGATGTCCCACAAAAGCTGTCTGAGCATGTGAAATAATAGTGTCAAGAACCTTACTAAGTCTGTTTGCAAGAATCTTTGAGAGAATCTCGTACATGCAACCTAGAAGAGCAATCGATCTGAATTCTTCTAATTGACTCGAACTGTCTGTCCTTGGGATGAGTACAATGAAAGATGGATTTCCTCCTCTGATCAACTTCCTATCTGTATGGAATTCCTCAAAGAATTTAACAAAGTCATCCTTGAGAACCTCCCAAAAATGCTTGATAAAACGAAAATTGAAACGTCCAGAGCTCGTTGAACTATTACAATTCCAAACTGCATTTCTTATTTCTGTTTCTGTAAATCTCGCTGTTAAAGTCCGATTCTGAGCCTCTCTAACTTTTCCGAATTCTAATCCATTTATTTTTGGCCTAATCCACTCTTGTTGTGAAAAGTGCTTAGAAAAATAATTGTGGATGCCTTGTTTAACTCCCTAGGATATATCATCAATCCACAGACCTTCAATGTGTAGACCCACGATCTCATTCCTCTTCCTTCGACGATTCACCACCTTATGATAAAAACTTGAATTCACATCCCATTCTCGAATCCATTTGATTCTAGCTTTTTGGTAAAGGCACGTGTCTTTCATCCCAATTTGTTTTTGCAACTTAATTGTCTCCTCCTGTCGAGCATTGGCCTTGTCATTGGTTAAGATCCTTGTTTCTGCCACCCTATCCCACTCCGTCAGTTTTTGTTTTGTTAACTCTATGTTGCCGTCTAATGAGCCAAATACTTCTTGATTCCACTTTCTGAGGCTGCTCTTCAACTTCTTCAATTTTTCTTTTAAAATGTAGCCTCCCCATACTTGGACATTGTAATTTCTCCATTCATTTGCCACAAAAGCCTTGAAATCCCTATGTTGTAACCATGCATCCAAGCATCGAAAAGGCTTCGGTCCCCAGTCACCTTTATGATTCTTTAGTAAAATGGCACAATGATCTGAGACAGTGCGTTTCAATACCCATTGGGTTAAGCCTGGCCACTGTTGCATCCAATTTGTAGAGAGAAGGAATCGATCCAACCGGCTTACACAAGAACCATCTATACCATATGAATTTACGTCCAATTAGGGGTAAATCAATCAGCTTTGTCTCATTGATGAAAGTGTCAAACTCCCCAATATCCCTACTGTTAATTTCTTTGTTGGACATGACGCTTTTGACACAGGGACAAGAGGATCTGTGGATTTGGACTTTGGATGAATCCAAACGATATTCTGTTCAGACAGCATATGCAACAATGTTGGAGGACACACCAATTGACGTAAATATATCGGAGACATATATTTCGATTTGGACAACTTTGGCACCTTCCAAGGTAGCAGCACTCACATGGAGGGTGCTTCGAGATCGACTACCGACAAGATCAAATCTCAGTAAAAGAAACATACTCATGGGGACGAAGCTGGTAATTGCGCGATGTGCCTTCTCACGGAAGAGACGACTCAACATCTGTTTTTCTGCTGTACGGAGTCATATGCCTTATGGATGAGATGCTATCGTTGGCTGGGTTTTTATACGGTATTGTCGTCGGACTCAATATCCCATCATCGGCATCACCATGGACTGTGGACGAGAAAAAAGGGAAGAAAAGCTTGGATGACAATATGGAGCACGGTGATTTGGACGATATGGCTACACAGAAACAATTTGTGCTTTCAGGGAAGCGATAACAAGGAGGAAGATCTATTGGAGACAGTCATTCACAGATCTTGGTTTTGGATCACAAACAGAGGAAACAATAAATTTTTGTACTCGTTTGTTGATTGGAGACGTGAACCGTTGATATGTTTGTTAGCTATTTAACTTTGTAGATCATCAGTAGGTTCTAGCTATTTTAGTTTCGCTATATCTTGTAGTAACTTTTTCGGTGCTTTCGCACCGCCTTTTATATTATATATATTTTGTCTGATAAAAAAAAAAAGTTGTCTATCACCCCATATGGATTTGCATAACTGTCTGTCCACAACTTCCATTTTTGTTTCCTGCAAACACAAGATATCCAATCAGATTAAACAATGATAGGTCCTCCATTGACAAAATATGTTCTAAATTTTACTTCATTGTTATTTAAAAAATGAGGAGCCTTTGGAGTGTTCAAAATATAAAGGATTGCATGCTCATGGTTTCTGAAGGCACTTTAGAATTGTGTCTAAACACTGGTAAACTGCGTCTATTTCACTCCCATATGCCAACCCACCTTATCTTTGACCCTGAGTATTTGAAAAGAATTCTCCAGTGCTTTGTGCTCGCTGTGTGTGTGAGTGGACAAAGCACCATTAGCCAAATTGATGGTTGTTTTCACCCTCTTTTAGCTCTTCATCATTTACAGGCAAGGCGGACACTGCTAATGCGGCATGAAGCTGAAATCAAGTCAAATGCTTATTGGTTAGGATTGATGGCTCACCTGCAGTCGACGTCTGTCCCAATGAAGGTAACAATTCATATGAAATCAAATGTAGTACTGCAAACTTCTCCAACATAAAATATTTCGTTTTCGTGGCAATTCTATGTTTTTTCCTTCCAAGATAATCCTCTTTGATACCATTTGCCAGGATATATCTTGCATCAAAGATCTCACTTCACTATATGAAGCTGCTACTGTCGAAGATGTATATGTAGCATACGAGCAGTTGAAGATAGATGAAAATTCATTGTACTCTTGCATCGGGATTTCTGGATCTCAGGCTGGGGAAGAAGCTACAGGTGAAGTGTAATTCTGCATTATTAGTTGAAACATCTCTCTTTTTAAGATTTATGACCTACTTTATCCAAGTTTTTTATTGAACTTTTTTTTGCAGATTCCATGGTGGAGGAAGAATTGGTAGAGGGCCTCCATAATATTATTCCAGTGGGACGGGGTTCCTCTACTGTAACACGGCCAACAATTTGAAAGCTTTACATGAAGAACTTGCGTAATTTGGCGTGTAAGGTTTATATTTTTGGTAGATTGTTTATTTGATCCCTGGTATATATCATTGTACATGGGTAAATAAAATTAACACAGAGCATTGCATGGAAAAACCGATAATCGATTGAAATTTGGTAAATGAATTGTAGTATTTTCCATGGTCAGCAAAATATATTCCTGCTTTATCGTATGTCTTCAGATTTTCTTCTCGCCTCAGGTCTTTGTAGTCCAATTTGTTTCTAATTGAAATAGATTCCCTGGGCGTAAGTTGATAGGGTGCTCATAACAGTAGGAGAGGAATTTTATTTTGTCTGGCCATGAGGGTTTAGATTGTAAAAAGACCTTAGTATTTAACTGAATATTGAGATTCGAATGTTAAGGTTGATAACAAAAGTTGCACAAGAATAGTTCCAACTAGAAATGACAGTTTACAAAAAAAGTTGTCAAAAAAAGTTGGGATCTTGACAAAAATTAAGTTTGGATGTTGAGGATGGTTTCGCCTAATTAAATTGACTTACAAAGCCCTGTGAAGAAATGTGAGTGTCGATAATTTAGAATAGATGTGATTTGATTTGAATGAAGTTACCTTATTTGTAGAGATTTGATTTTGTATTTCTCTCTATTTAAACTTGTAAATTGTATGGGTTTTATAGATCAGAATAATAAAATTATTCTTTCCTCATCGTCCATATTCAGCCTATATTGGTTGTTTACATGGCATCAGAGACCACCCTTCGATCTTATATTTCCAGGCTGCTATGGTCGGCGAGGGATCACCTTCGTCTGGGTCACGGGTGGAAATCCTCCACCAGCTGATGGCAGAAATCACCCCACCCAACCGATAATTCCATCCAAATAACCATCCACAAACTCAAAGGAAAAAAAAACACCTGGAATGGGCACAATATGTTCGTTTGATCATCGATGGTAAAGGGAAACTCGGCTATGTGAATGGTGAAGTGAAACCACCAAAGAAGGACGACCCCAAATTCAAGTAGTGGCGATCCGAGAATTCGTTAGTCACGGCATGGCTTATCAACTCAATGGATCCAACAATTGGTAAACCTTTCATGTTTTTACCGACTGCTCATGATGTATGGAATGCTGTCCGAGAAACCTATTCAGACTTAGAGAATTTCTCACAATAACTAAATAATCGGATGTGGCGAATCCAGCAAGGCAATCGTGGTGTCACTACCTATTACAACGAATTGATGACTATCTGGCAAGAATTAGATCTTTTAGAAGAATATGAGTGGGAGAACGCCAATGATAGTCTTCGTTACATGAAAAAGGTAGACGAAAGTCGAGTGTTTGTTTTCCTCGCGGGCCTGACTAAAGATCTTGATGAAGTCAGGGGGCGGCTACTTGGCAGGAAACCCCTACCCACAATACGTGAAGCCTTTTCCGAAGTTCGCAGGGACAAGGCACGACGCCAAATCATGATGAATGGCACTGGTGAACACGGAGGATCTACTTTTGCTCCTAAAAGGTACAACTCCGAAGAAGAAAAAACCCAGAATTTTCTGTGAAAAATGCAAAAAACGTGGCACACAATAAGAACTTGCCGGCGGATACACGATGTCAAATCATGATGAATGGCATTGATGAACATGAGGGATCTACCTTTGCTCCTAAAAGGTACAACTCTGAAGAAGAAAAACCCAGAATTTTCTGTGAAAAATGCAAAAAATTGTGGCACACGATAGGAACTTGCCGGCGGATACACGACAAACCAAATAATTTCAAGAAAAAGTCGGGCATCAATTGGAAATCAAAATCAGAAAGTGGACAGGCTCTTCAAACCAATGTGGATACTTCTGGACAGCTGCTACCCTCCTCAGAAAGTCTTCCTTTTACCAAGGACCAAGTCGAGCAGTTACACAAAATGTTCCAGGCTCTCTCAGCAGATATATCCAGTTCCTCTTGTTCCCTGGCCCAGATAGATATTTGTCCCTTTGTTTCCAGTGCCAGAACACACTCATTTGGATCCTGGATATTAGATTCAGGAGCCACAGATCATCTCGTCGTATACACCTTGTGCAGGAAATAAGAAAGTAAAAGTTTCTGATGGATCGTTTGCTACCATCGCAGGAAAAGGAAATGTGTCAATTTCTAGTTCCCTGTCTTTGAAAGATGTTTTACATGTTCCACATTTATCCTATAACTTGTTATCTATCAACAAGCTTACCTCTGATTTTAAATGCCGTGTTGTTTTCATGTCTTCTCATTGCGATTTCAGGATTTAGTATCAGAGAAGATGATTGGAAATGCTAAACAGGACAATGGACTCTATATCTTCACAGCTTAATCGCTCTTTCAAAAACAAGACTGGAAGACCTGTTTTAACTCTGTTTCTACTTCTCATGACCGTGAGATGATGTTATGGCATTTTCGTTTGAGACATCCAAATTTTCATTATTTGAGACAACTATTACCTCGTTTATTTTTTAATAAAAGTCTATTTTTGTTTCGTTTTGAGTCTTGTGGATTAGCCAAACATCATCGTACAGTGTTTACATCTCAGGCCCATAAAACATTCACATTTTTTTATCTAATACACAGTGATGTTTGGGATCCCTCTAGAGTATTAACCTTGTCCGATAAACGATGGTTTATTATTTTTATTGACGAGCACATTAGAATGACCTGGGTATTCCTTCTCAAAGACAAATGTGAAGCTGAATCTGTTTTCAAATTTTTTTATAACATGATCCAAACGAAGTTTCAAACTCAAATTAAAATTTTTCGGAGTGATAATGGCAAAGAATATTTCAGTCATTTGTTAGGTGACTTCTTCATCAAACTTCTTGTACGTACACCCCTCAACAAAACGGTGTAGCTGAAAGGAAAAATATACACCTACTTGAAGTTGCAAGGGCAATTAGTTTTCAAACTAAGGTCCCAAAGCATCTTTGGGGTGATGTTATCCTAACAGCTACCTATTTAATCAACAGATTACGTACAAGAAGTTTGAAGTTTCAGACTCCAATAAATTCTCTCAAGTCATGCTTTCCCGGATTTCATCTAATCACTAATATTCCCATGAAAATATTTGGTAGTATTGCCTTTGTCCACATTCACGATCCACGGCTTTCTAAACTGGATCCAAAATCCACAAAATGCATCTTCGTTGGATATCCTACGAATCACATTTCAAAAAATATTTGTCTCTATCTCACCTTTTTTGAAGGACAGTCATAATATCACTCTCATCTTCAGGGTGAGAATGAACAGGAAGATGGATGTTTAAATGATTCGGACTTAACATTTAGTAGCTCCACTACGGATGTTGAACCTGAAAATTTGTCAACTGAACAATCTCAATCGGTTTAAGGGTCTTGTTTACACCAGAGAGGGTTCAACTCGAAGAAAAGAAACCATTGTCCCAGCGCAAAACCATGAATCTTTGCAGAGACAAAATCCTGAGACAAGTAATCAAGGTATGTTTGATTTGAACTCTTTAAGTCAAGATGATCTTCCCATTGGTTTAAGAAAAAGGTGTCCGGTCTTGCACACAACATACACTGTCCAATTTTATATCCTATGAGACCTTATCACCCTCCTATTGTGCGTTCATATCTAAGCTTGACAGCATCACAATCAAAAAATGTACAAGAAGCTCTAAAGGTCCTTGAGTGGAAGGAAGCTCTTTTTGAGGAAATTAATGCTCTCTCGAGAAGAACTCTACGTGGGAGAAAACCTATCTACCTCCTGATAACTCTACAATTGGCTGCAAATGGGTGTTCACCATGAAGTATAACTCAGACGGCTCTCTGGAGAGATATGAAGCTCGATTGGTCGCTAAGGGATTCACTCAAACATATAGGATTGATTACTATGAGACGTTCTCTCTTGTAGCAGAACTTACACAGTTCCGTGTCCTGCTGTCTATTGCTGCAAACCGTGACTGGCCTCTCAAACAACTTGATGTAAAAAATGCATTTCTGAATTGGTGAATTGGAGGAAGAGATCTACATGGAGGCACATTTGTTGATCAGTTTGGTCAAAAGTATGTAGATTGAAGAAATTCATGTATGGTCTAATGCAATCCCCAAGAGCTTGATTCGAGAGGTTTACAAAATTCGTTAAAAGTTAAGGCTATAACCAAAGACAATCAGCCATACACTCTTTACGAAAATTTATGAAAATGACAATTTCTGTACTTATTGTCACGCCCCGGGCCCAGGCCCATACAAGTGCGACTGCACAATGGGTGCATATAGCAACTACTTCCTATCCATTATCGCTCTACGAAAATGGTTAACCCAAGTTGCTATAGGTGTCCATTGTAACCCCTTATAAACCATTTTAAACTTCCAATTTCTAGCTATGTGGGACAAGGGTATCACACTCAACCCTCATTCAGAATGCGACGTCCTCGTCGCGGCTTAATCCATCGATCCACCAGCACCGGGAATCTAGAGGTGGCTCCTACAGGTTCAAGAGGTGGCTCCTGTACATGTAGCACTTTGCTTCGCAGGTTCAAGAGGTGGCTCCCACGCACGTGGCACTTTTCCCCGCAGGTTCAAGAGGTGGCCCCCGTCATGTAGCACTTTGCCCCTTAGGCTCAAGAGGTGGCTCCCACGTACGTAGCACTTTTCCCCGCATAGCACATCGCCCGGTGTTTTCCTTGCTGGTGACCGGCTCTGATACCATTCTGTCACGCCCTGGGCCCCGGGCCCAGGCCCACGCAAGCGCGACTGCACAATGGGTTCATATAACAACTACTTTGTATCCGTCGTCGCTATACGAAAATGGTTAATCCAAGTTGCTATAGGTGTCCATTGTAACCCCTTGTAAACATTTTTAAACTTCCAATTTTTACCCATGTGGGACAAGGGTATCACAGTATGAACTTGAGAAAGGTATTTATGGTTTGAAACAAGGACCATGTGCATGGTTTGACAAATTTAGTAGGATTATGATGTCCTCAGCGTTTCGCCATTGTCATCCAAACCACACTATATTTGATCATCCTAGTTATCACCAGACATGATATAACATTTGTTGTTGGAGTTGTAGGTCAATTTAGACAAAAGCCCAAGGTTTATACGTTGGAGGATTGCCTTGAGGATATTTGCTTATATCAAAGAATCTCTAGCAAAAAGCTTATTGTATAAGTATAATGGACATCTGAATGTTGAAGCCTATAAAAGACTCCGATTATACAAGCGATAAAGATTTAGAAAATATAAATCATCTTGTCGTACATATGTTGGTGGAAACCTGGTGATTCACAGAGTAGGCATAGTAAAAAGCAAGATGTTTCTGTTCCAGCGCTGACATAGAGTATAGGGTTACAACTCATGCCGCTTATGAATTGATGTGGTTGAAAAATTTATTGACTTAAATGGGCCTAAAATATTAAACCCCTATGCACATGTATTGTGGCAATGAGGTGCCTATATACACATTGCTAGTAATCCTGAATTCTTTCGTGATGTTCTAATCAACAAGATAATGTTGCACCTTCTTCAGAACAAATTGCTGATATTTTCACAAAGGACTTGGCAGCTGGCTTATTTTCATTCTTTTGAACATAATTGGGGAGTGTTAAAAAAGATTTATGTTAGAAAATATATCAATCTTGTGTTGTTTAGGTATTATACTTTTGTAAGTATGTTAATTTTTTAACTTGTATGGCATCTTCTCCTATGTAAGATAAGAGTCCGGACCATTTTTTATAATTCAATCCCTCATTTTCTTCTCAACATTCATAAATTTTTTTCAGGTTGAAAGTACTTGCATTGAGGAGTTTTCTCCAACGATTTTAAAGATTCATAGCATCATCAGAAGTTCAAAAAAAGTTCTGAAAATCGATGGGAAACCGTTGAGGAGCACTGGGAATATTAAGCATGCAATTTTTCGTGGAGAAACTGGATGTAGCATTGAATCCAATCATCGTTCCATACTAATAGATATATGTAAACAGGATAATTGAACTTGAAATTTGTTTGTACTCTTATTTTTTTTTAGGAAGTAAAATTGTAACTGTAGGTGACCGTAGAATTGTCAATATTGAGCAGGCAAAAAATAAGTTTTTCAATATCCACATTGATTTTTGTACAATGGTACGCAATGTATAAAAACATCTCTCGGCATGTGTCTTGGAAGTGAGTAGCTTTAAATTCTTGTATTTCATGCCTTTGTCCGCATTTCAAGGTAAGATCTCGCAACACAGTGGTTAGAGAGAGAAAAATGCACAGTTATGCTGTCATTATTTTTTAGATTAGAAAAAAGCCTAGTGGCGTCTAAGCTCTCGGAAAATACATAGGAAGACTTGTTTAAATAAAAATGGCCGTAACTAAGCCCAAACAATGGCAAACAATGGCACGAAGTGAAGATAAGATATTTATATCTACTCATACTAAAAAATATTTTATTATTATTTCGATTTTTGATATTATAGTAATGTTGCGAGCTATACCACACATGTTACCTCCCTAACACAGTGCCAAGCATACATCTTGTTTTCACGACATATTTTCTCAAAATGTATTTATTCGCAACTCTTTCTGAAAAGACCCAAAAAACGCCATTACCTCCCTAACTAAAATAGTGGTCGGTCTTAATTTGATGAAACGGTCGCCATAAATAACTTACCCTCCATCTATAAATGCATACCCAACTTAGTATAGCCAAATGTGGTTAAGAATATTACATAATTTTTTAAGTGAATGCTAAATAGATTTCGAATTATATATAGGTAAAAAGAAAGATAAACACTTTCACTCCTAAGGAGTAAAAAGACTTCTGAAAATTAAAATTTAACAAACTTTTTAAAATGTAAATATCAATATACTTAATTTTTGCAGTTAATGAATGCATCAATTTGATATTTATAGTTCTTTATCAATTTGAAAATGATTAATAATTCATGTGCTAGTATGATTTTAATTTCAATTTTTAGCAAACAAAAATATATCGGTTGAGTCATTTTTAATAGTTTATATAGCAATTTATGACTACATAGTATACTAAAATCATTACACTCGAGCTCATGGGCTTGTCCCAACTGGTAAAAGTTCACCTCAACTTTGTCAAGACTCGAGTTCGAGTCACGCAGTGTGCGAAAAAATATTTAATTCCTACCTAAAAAAAATTACACTCAATATAAATATGAGACAACAAGACAAATTGAAGAACTTCACATCCCTACCAAGTTATTTGACTACATACATGTCAACAACCGAATTTAAGAAAACCTCGAGAAATTATGACCCATTTCCTTCCAGAAAACTCTCTTAACACGTAATATTACGAAGGATTTGTAAAGTGAAATTGTATTTAAACACCAAATTGGTCATGGGAATGCAAAATAAACTAACACAATACAATAAGCACAAATGTTTCTAATCTTTTAGGGCTTCCACAAGATGGTTGTTTCTGCGATCATAGAAGTGACAATATAAGGGTCCATGTTTGAGGCAGGCCTCCTATCCTCGAAATAGCCTTTTCCATCCTTCTCCGTCTCCTTCCCAACCCTGATAGATGCTCCACGGTTCGCCACACCCTATCATCACACGGGAATTTGAAGAAATGTGAACACAGTGACACCAACTTGTGATAAAAGATGCAAACTACTGTTTAATTAAGTGGTGTTCTTAACAGAAATGGTTTTCTTATACTTTTTGTTAGTGTCAAAGGCTCTAGCGGATTAAAATCTACCGATTAGAGTTAATATTTTAATGCGTCTTTTTGTTTATATGTCGGGGACTAAGTAGCATAAGTTCAAAATATTCAAGAACTGCATATATTAATCGGAGCAAACAAGGCCTAATTAAAGTGAGCAAGACCAACTCAATGAAACAGAGAAGAGGAAGAACAGAGCTAGGGAAGGTTGCAGTCGACCCCAGAGGTAAAATACGGAACTTTTCGATAAAAAAACACACCCCTTAAAATCAAATATACGTAGATGCATTAACCTAAGTTCATACCCATGAAAAAGAATCAATGCTGGCCGTCTCGTTCTTTCCCGTCAGACGGCGTTCATTGCCTTCTCCATAGGCAGCAATGTGTTCCTTATGCCTTAAACCGAGCTTATGAATAGCCTTCTTAATGACTTCATAACCTCCATCACTTCTCATGGACTTTGTACTGAACAATTTCATTTCAGTTGCATTTGTTACATATGAGGTAATCTAATAAGCATATAGAATTTGAAACTAAAAACTAAATAGATTGTGAATTCAAACCTGTAATTTGTGTGGGCACCAGCCCCATTAGAATCCTATCACGAAAAGAAATATATTCTTACATGCTCAAAACAAAGAGGAACGCAACTTCTCCACTAAATAAGCTCTCCGCCATAAATGACACCATGAAAACGACCATAAAGAAACACACAATGCATATACAAAGGGCTAACCGGAATGGGTTTCGGATCCAAAGAGAGTACGACCCCGGCAATCTCAGTAATCCTCTGTTCAGATAAGAGGAATGCGTAAAAATAGTGCCATCAAGATTTGTACTAAAACGTTAGATGAATATGAGCACTATTCTTGAAATAAACAAAAAATTTAGTAATTTTAACAAGTTTAAATACCTCAAGAATGTAGCGAGCCACCCATGTATGGTCGCCTGCAGAAATACCCACAACCGGCCCAACTTGGAATTCCCACTAAGCAATGGAAAACAAAAGTATTGATAAAATCTACGGGGTACTAAATATAGGGATAGGATGGTATATGCACTATGTTGTAATGTTTATACCTGGGCAGGCATAACTTCTCCATTGATTCCAGTGATCTCGATGCCAGCATAAAGACATGCTTTGTAGTGAGCATCCACAATGTCACGGCCAAAGGACTTATCAGCACCGATCCCACAGTAATACGGCCCCTAAATACCGAGGGGTATAAGATAATATAGCTATCCAGATTCATCTTAGGACTATGCAAAAGTGAGCATAATTTCGTAAATTTTAGTTCCAATATTTTCAGTAGCAAAAGTTAAACAGTAGCACTCGTTTGCAAAAGTTTTTTTTCTGTAACTGCAAGTTTCCGGGTCTTCCAAGATAGTAGTCAATTACCTGAGGTCCTGGAAATCCTCCGAGGGGCCAGCCCAAAGGCCAGACCACATCTCTCTGTAACAAAGTGTACTCTTGTTCGATGCCATACCTACATTTGATTGTTTGATTATAACTTCCGACTATTGGTAACATAATCTCGAGAGAGAAAAATGTAAAATTTGACGCAAACATGGAATCAAATCATACCAGGGAACCTCCGCGGCAACCTCGGGATGGTTAAATATTTCGGCAGCGCCATGCCTCTTGTTTGATTGAAGAGGATTTCCATCAGGGGTGTATGCATCACACAGTACCTATGAAGTAAAACAGAAAATCGGACGTTGTTACACAACAAGAAGGATGAAAATACAGGTTAATCAAATTTACGGGGCCTTACAAGTATGTTGTTTCCTCTCCTGAATGGATCAGAGAAAATTGCCTGAGGACTACAGGAGAAACAAACCAAGAAAATGTTAAAATCAATGTATATGTACACAACAGAAAAGGTTCAAATCCCATTTAAATTTCACCAGCGAATAGAGAAATATAACAAGAAATGATTCTAAACTAGTGAACTTCACACGAAAAAGTGATGGAAACATACTAAATTATAACTTCACTATCTTCGCCAGAGGCTTGACCGGTACTCGAACCATCAAAATTCCATTTCGGAAGCTCTGAAGGATCGGTAACTGGACCAGGTAGAGTCTGATTCATTGCAAACATAAATAAAAAAAAAATCAAACCTCACATTGAACTTGAAAAAAAAAATACGTAAGTTGGTTTCTTGCGAGTGTTTGGTAGCAAAAACAAAAGGTTACCCTGGCCTTGCTTCTGAGTTTCCCAAGACCGTCAATCCTGATCAATGATCAAAGCATATTTATCAGAAAAAGTAAACTTGTAGGTGGTATTCGAAACACGCATCAAAATAAGTACGAAAAATCAACAGAATTCGAGAAAATCCCAAATTTCATGTCATCCATAAACTAAATGCTCAGCCTCAGACCCACAGATTAAAAACGAGAAACCATTAGTTTGATATTTCAACCATTACACATTCTTGATTATTAAACACCACCATTCAAACAAATCACCCAAAAAATCAACAGAAAACCAAAGCTGCATATTTGATGGCCCACCGACCCAATGGGAGTTTCTAAGAAGAGGTGAAAAACAATGGGGGGAAATCTTGAAAGAACTGACCAAATATACTCCGCGATGCATTTCTTAGTAACTTCGGAGAGATTCAAATTGAGGAGATCATTTAGCAGAGACATTCTTTCACCTTCAAAAATTCCTTGGTGATTTACCGCTCGGTGATGAGAGGAGAGTTCGCGTCGCGTGGTAATGTACATTATAGACGGGGACTAAGTTGGCTTTTTTATAGCCTTATCATGGCCTGAAAAATTATGAAAATTAAATTTTTTTTTTAAAAAAAGTATCATATATTTTGATCAAAATTTTATTTTATAATTATTATTTAAACAATTATAATTTACATCTTCAATTTTCATGAATTGTAACACTTTACATCCTCTTGACTCGATTTTGTGTTTTTATCGAAAAAATATCGTCGCGATTCATCATCGTCTTACATATTCAAACTTAGAGCAACTTAAACTAGCTATTGCAAATTTTTTTAAAATCAAAATTAATATTTGGGGTGTCAAAATTTCATTTTCCGTAATCGTTAACTATAGAATTTTGATACTAAAAATATTATTTTGTTTTTTGAAAATTTGGAATAACTAACTTAAATGAATATAAGTTTGAGTATGTAAGGTGATGATCGAATGCGGCGATGAATCTTCAATAAAAATATAAAATCGAGTCAATATGATGCAAAGTGTTACATGTGATGAAAGTTGGTGATGTAAACTGTAATTTTTCAAATAATGGTTGCAAAGTAAAATGCGGACCAAATTATAGATATTTCATGTAATTTTACCTTATGAAAATATATGCTATCTAAGAACGAGGAATAAAGCAAGATTGAATTATTAATTGAAAATGCTATTATCTAAAATATGTTCCATTAATACCAAAATTGCAAGTAGAAAAATTAACATGAATTATTCAAAATATGCTAAATATAACACTTGGTCGTTTGGATTCGCAAAGTATGTAAGGTTGCGTCTGGATCGAGGGATTGAAATTCCACACACAAATCTATCATTATATTTGGATAAGAAATTAAACTATGTATTTCAAATTTCACCTTTTTTTTCAATTCATATTCATTTGCATTTTTTAATGATTTTAAATAACAATATACTACATGTCATTTCAAATTTACGAAATTTTAATCTTTAGTTTTCAAATCATTTCCTCCAATCAAATCATTACATCCAAATGTAATCAGAATGATTCCGAGAAAATAATAAAAGTAGAAGAACTGGAACCAAGAATTAAGATAGTAATTAATATTTTTAGTAAAATATTATAATTTCATGGCAAAAGTTTGGATTAAGCTAAGAATTTATACGTTTTGAGGAGAAGGGTTGAAGAATCTTGAAAAATTTCATGGCAAATAAGAGTTAATTTCAAAAAAAAAAATTGTTTCCTGATTTTGGCCGAATCATTCTATTATACTTGCATGGCATGCTTAATCTTATTTAATCGATGATTAATCTCATAGTTTTTTAAAATCGTATATTTATTCAATTATTATGTAATATCACTCCAATGACAAACCACATTAACTTCAATATTTCTACATAAACCACGAGCCATTAGTTTTAGTGGCACCAACCCTTAATATGATGACAGAAGTCTCGAGTTCGAGACGTCTCGTCCCATCCCTGAATCTCAAAAAAAAAAAAAAATTCTACATAAATACATATTAATTATTTCAAAACTTCAAAATTAAATCGAGTAAAAATCATGCATTTTCAAGTTGGGAAAGAGATCCCAAATGTAATTTGTTTAAAAAATAACCCTTAATAAGTGACAAACCCCACTTGGCCTAATGTCACCAAATATTGAAAATTGGATAAAACTTGGAGTTCGAATCCCGTGTATCTATTATTATTCTATTACTATATTATAAAAAATGAGCACTTAGAGAAACTACTCGATCTCTTGGTATAATCATTCAATTACTAAAATGCTCATAAATCTTTTATTAATCACAAACAAAATGACTGAAATATCTCTGAAACTTTTAATAATTTTAATTTATCCTAATATATTATATTCTTAAAATGTCTGTATTACCATTAATAATATTGTCAATTACAATATTATCATATTACATAATATTTATAATTACATATTTATATTGTAATTTTATACATTATAATTATTTTAAAAAATTTACATAAAATTATATGTGCATATATCGCGTGCCAAAAATCGCTAGTAAATAAAGAAAAACCCAGATTTTATTAAAAATAAATGGTAACGTTCAAAATAATTACTAAAATTTAATCATAAAATTAAAATAATAATTATTTCACATATTTACATATAAATTTTCCGTTTAAAATAATTTACATATTATTATTATTTTTTCAAAGGACTTTAAAACTTGTGTGTGGAAGATTACTTGTATTATTTCAATTACGGGAATTTGGAGAGCTGGACGGTTTAAAATCATACGCGACAACTAACGCCACGTCCACCTTCCACAAAATCGAGACACCACATAAGCATACGTAGCAAACCGCCCGGCCCCATCCCCGCTGCGCCGACACCGTGCACCGACTTCGCATTAACGTCGAAACACCGCGTAACAAAAGCAAATTACACCTCCAATAATTTGGCGAATTACGACTATATCCTTTTTTGATTTCTTCGGCTCTCAGTTTCCTCGATTGCGATCCGGTTTGCTGCTTGTTATAAGGAAAGATTAATATATTGGTTGATACAATTGTGTAGAAAGGAACAGAATCTCAGCTGCGATGCAAAGGATTGTTGACAATGTTATCGCCGTCATAAAAGAGTAAGTTGTCTTCCTTTTTTTGCCATATTATCGATTTTGTTTGCACTCTGTTATCTGTTTTTGGGGTTATATAATTGTTTGGTATTATTTGGGAAATAATCGACTTTTCTGTTATTTATTTTCACCATTTGTAAAATGCTAAAAAAAATTGTTGTTGTGTGGGCGGTTTTTCCTTGCTCTTTTCAACTGTGTTGATGTTGGTTCATTACCAACTTTGATTATTTTCATGGTGGAATGCGGTAGTAAGTTTATATTACTGCAGATGAAGTAGATTTTGAAATTTTGTCAAGGGGAAAAGGTAAACTTCCTAAAATTTTAGATAATTTCTTGTTGAGCCACTTGCTCTCCTTTGTAACAGTTGCGCTCTTTTCTTTGTTGAAATCTTTAAGTACTGTTGCAACGTTGTAAATGTACAAGATTTTTTATTCTTTGTCATTGTTAATGCACTTTCTCAGGTCTGTCAAGACATTCACCTATGAATCACTCAATAATATTGTAAGGCTGATTAATGGAATGTCAGCGTTATTGTTGGCCATTTTGCCCGGGAAGGCTTCAATACTTGAAGGCATTCAAGGTTGGGAGCTTAGGCCAACTTTTCGGGGACCTCGACTCCCCCGCTGGATGGAGAAGTAAGTTCCGGACATGGTAGTAGCCTAGGTCAAGATTTACATAGCATTAATGATTCTTTAATATGCTTTTTTACTAGTTTCGACATTTTCACTTCTTGAATGCATGTGTCTCTTTGTCCACCCTTGGATAATTGTAGAAATTCATAATTCCTGTGCCAAGAAATTTAATCAAATGTTAATATGATTTTGTATAATAAGTTTCCTAGAAATTCTTGTTTCCACCAACTTTTTTTTTTTGACTTATTATGCTGAAAGTTTTTGAGTATATGCTCTTGATGAAATTTATGGAGCAACGAGATTTTATACTTTTTCTCCATTAAAAATTCATGATAAACATAATCTGTATCCTGTATCCTACTCAGCACGGATTATGGTTCCTGAACTTTACCGCATGGCATGAATATTTTTTTGTAATATTGTCCTGGTGAATGATTGCAGTGGGGCATCATCTTTCAATCAATTCATCCACCAACTCTCCGTTGATTCTGATACATCCTCAAGTGTAGATTATTCATCTGGGGGAGAAGATAGCAACATTATTTATCCGGGGTCTCCTTTATCTCAGAGTTCTCAAATCTCGAGAGAGAGCAGTTTTCCCAAGACTGTTGATAGGAGGAGACATTGGGTTGGAGGAGTGCTTTCGTGGCTTCTGTTACCCTTGAGAGTTCTTTTGGGCATTCCGCAAAATATTTTTGATTTGGCTTCTCGTCGAGCTTCTAAAACCCCTGTTAAAGCCAGAAACCACCGGCCTTTAACACTGCATTCGACAAGGAGATTCCAATCTCTCAAGGATCACGTTGTTCAACGGGCCACTGACCGCAGACGCGGTGTTGTTGAGGTTAGTGTTCATGAGCCTTTTCTTTCATGTTATGCCTAGACGATGGTGAGAACATGTTCTAGCTATCAGTAGCGTCGGATCTTCTTGTTAAGGATGTATTTGATATTAGATTTGAAATAGATTTGATAAATATTATTGATTTGATTTGATTTGAATTGTAAATAATCTGCAGGGATATAGTTAGCATAATTAGGAGATTTGGTAGTTGTAAATTAGTGATTGTATAACTAGCTTTGTTATGTATAAATGAGAAAAAACCCGGAGTAAAGGGTAAAACCTGACACTTCTCATGTAGTTGTAACCTTCTAACTGTTGCGTGAGCGTTATTATCAGCGATTCTGCTCATTTGATGCCCTTTATTGTATTGTGCGAACAGAGAATTCACTGATGACAACCTTAAGGACGTGTAAAATCTAGAATATCTTGTGAATGAATATGAGGACTAAGCATCATTCTCACCCTGTTCCCCGCACCCAACACTCAATCAGAAGGTACATGTGATGTGCATGAAATTAGAATGGGCGACAACAACTAGGCATGAAAATATTCATGACTCAGGAAACGTGAACAAAGAACAGTAACAACAGTTTAATCTATCCCCATGACAGATTAAACTGCCTAGTTTTCATCTGAAAACTAGGCAGTTTCTAGATTGCCCTTGTATAGGTATTTAAGAGCAGGAATACTGACCTATATGTATGTTTTTTAGGATCTCCACCTTGGTATAGAGATTTTCATTGAATCTGTATTTGATAACGTTCACAAGGCAGCCCATTGTCTTCTAGCTCCTGCAGACACCATCAGTAGATTACTTAGATGGTTTTTTTCTCGAGGCAGTGGTCATGAAGATACTTCTGGTGGTGGATCGGGTATTTCTGTCAATGCAGCTGTTCTCTCAGATAATGATCCAACTCCTATAGAGAAAAAAACAACTTTTCGAAACTCCCTCAATACAGATTCTCGTACATGTCGAGATGTCATAACAGAGCTTGGGTAAGAGGACTTTGACTTGTATTTATTTTGAGATATTTCACAACCTGATTTCACAGAAAGTAGATTTTCTAAAAGGATAACAATTTTTTTATCTACTTTTGAGTTGTTGAAGAAGATTAATTCAGGAATTTCACATGACTTGTTTTGTAGTTGAGATCTTACTCCCTTTTATAGTTAGGCCACAGAACACAGCGCATTTTTTCATTGGTTTTCGCAGGTCTTGTTGGACTTTGACATGAATTTATTTGAGAGATTTCAGAACCTGATTTTACAGAAAATATATATTCTAACAGGATAACATTTTTTTTATCTACTTTTGAGTTGTAGAAGATTAATTCAGGAATTTAACATGACTTGTTTATATTCCTTTTCTAAGGTTGGGCCACAGAGCATAGAGCATTTTTTCATTGGTTTTCGCAGGTCTTGTTGGCTAATAGAATGACAAAATCTAGATGAACGTTAGGCGGTTTTATGAATTATTTTGATTTATGGTTTATGTTGTTAGGAACAAATTAATCTATTGGCCTATATGTGCAGCCCTGTATCTTTTGTATAGCTAAGGTCAGGTTAATATGATAGGACTTGAATCTGGCCTCCTTTTCTCTATCTTGCATCCCCTTTTTCTTGTTAAACTCATCACACTCACTCAAGCTTATATAACCTTCTTGTACACTTGTGTTTATTCGAACACCTACTATCCTTTTGAATGTCTGACCTGTTTCAGGTATCCATATGAATCTATTCGTGTGGTCACTGCTGATGGTTATGTCCTCCTTTTGGAAAGGATTCCCAGGTCTGTGCTGATATCAAGCAGCAGTGTTATTTAATCTTTTGTTGTTGCAGTGTGAATTTTAAGTTATTTGGTAAAATTGCTCATTGATGCTTGAAAATTGCTGTTGTAGGAGAGATTCTCGAAAAGTAGTTTATCTGCAGCATGGAATATTAGATTCATCTATGGGGTGAGTATGATGAATTAAGGAAATATGTTACTCTGAAAATTGTCATCTGTGTAATTTTTATCTCGACTTTTCCGAGTTGTGAACCAAATATGTATACCAACAATTCTCCTGTTGTCATTTTACTTTTCATGGGTTGGACTACTCCAATTATGTTAATATGATGTGTTCACATTGATCTTTTTTTGTTGATGTTGCTGTTGCTTCAACAGTTTCGCCCTATTTGTTGAAATTGTCAATTTTTTCTCTTTAGATCTATGATGTTATAGGTGAGAAAATTCTTGCTATTTAAATGAGGTCTGACTCCTGTACGATTAATCTTAGATCTGAAGTTTGTCCTTTTGTTGTTTTACCCTGGGAGAGCTGATATTCCTCAGGGATATGATTTGTATGAGTTAGGGCCTATAGATGCAATCATTGCAGGCCTTAGATTGTATGTAATTTAGTAATAAGCTAATTTCAGATACTCTCAAGGACGGCAATACAAAGAGTTTAAATACAAAGAGTTTAAAAACAAATCATAGGTTATTCGCGTATAAATTATGCATTTTACAATTGAAGTTGTTGAGGAGGGAATACATAAATCAATCCATCCTGTATGTAAAATCAGATCATTGCATCTTGTCTATACATTGTAGTGAAGGCCTTTTGGGTAATTTTTTCCAGATGCCAGATGATTTGAACCGAATCAGTTTTCGGATCATATCGGACATAGTGTGGTACTCCATTAATGTGGTTATGTAGGCTATGGTGAAAAACTTTGGAGGAATCTCAATCCTGAAATTTAGTAATTTTTTTGCTTATATAGAAACGCCTTTATTACCCATCCGTATCTCGTCATTTATCAATAGTTATTTTCATTTCCTACTGGTGGTGTTGCATTTTGTTGTGATTTATGGAGATGTATCTCCTACTGCGCTGGTATAGCACATCCAATTCTATTATCTTCTTGCTATTTCTAACGTTTCGGGATGCATTCTCACATATGTAGTGTTTTTATAGATGGGTGTCAAATGGGGTGATTGGCTCTCCAACGTTTGCAGCCTTCGATCAAGGTTTGTACAACATCCCTTTTCGATACCTATGTTGATTTTTTTTTTATCAGGCAATAGGATTAATATAGATAAATAAATACCAGAGGTATTAGAAAATTAGTTTTTCTAGTACAAAAGAACTTATAAGCTATAACAAACGGCTTAAAAATTGTCTAAAGAGCCTTAAGGCAGATTATAGAATTAACTAGTGAATTTCTTTCTTCCATTTCCAGGATATGATGTTTTTCTGGGGAATTTTCGTGGGTTGGTTTCAAGAGAACACGTCGACAAAAGTATCTCATCGCGGCAGTAAGAGCCTGATTTCTCGATGCTTATAAGAGATTATTTTGATTTTAGTAATGGATCGATAATTTAAGTTTAATCTTCATCAGATTTTGTCATGTGGTCGGCATTAATTAAAAAAAAAACATCACCATGCTAAATCAATCTTTATTTACACAACGTTTTAAAGATTTGCATTTGACCTCCTTTGTCTCCTAAATTTGGTCGTACCCATTGATTGTCATTTGATGTAGATATTGGACGTACTCAATTAATGAGCATGGGATTGAAGATATACCAGCAATGATAGAGAAGATACATGAAATTAAAATGTCAGAATTGAACTCCCTCGAATCTAATCCGGAGGAAGAAAACAATGTCGATCAACCTTACAAAATTTGTGCAATTTGTCACAGCCTTGGAGGAGCTGGCATGTTAATGTATGTTCTAACTCGTAGGATCGAGGAAAAGCCCCACCGACTTTCAAGGATGATTCTCCTTTCACCAGCTGGCTTTCACCATGATTCCTCTCTTGTGTTCACGACAATAGAGAGCCTGTTTCTTTTGTTCGCCCCTCTCTTGGCATCTTTCTTGCCAGCTTTCTACATTCCCACTCGATTTTTTCGTATGTTACTGAATAAATTGGCTCGTGACTTCAACAACTTACCTGCCGTGGGGGGACTAGTACAAACACTAATGAGTTATGTTGTTGGTGGCGACAGTTCGAACTGGGTTGGAGTCTTAGGTTTGCCGCACTACAATATGGATGACATGCCCGGGGTTGCATTTCGAGTGGCACTTCATCTGGCACAGATGAAACATTCGAAAAAATTCAGAATGTTCGATTATGGTAGTGCTGCCGCCAATATGGATTTTTATGGTTCCCCGGAGCCATTGAACTTGGGAGAGAGCTATAGTTTTATCGACATTCCTGTCGATCTTGTTGCAGGAAGGAAGGACAAAGTGATCAAGCCTTCTATGGTAAGAAAGCATTTCAGTTTGATGAAAGATGCAGGAGTCAATGTTTCATTTAATGAGTTCGAGTATGCCCACCTGGACTTCACTTTCTCACATCGTGAGGAGCTTTTATCGTATGTTATGTCACGGCTGCTACTCGTGCGCCCGAATTCTAAGCCGGTACAGCGGCAAAAATCTCTGAAACAGAGAAGAAAATATGAAAATGGAGAGGAAGGTGAAAGAAATGAAAATAAGATGACAGACACCTGAGACCTGTCTTTTTATGGGTGATCCAGGATGTTTTTGTGTGTAAGATATGTGTATATGTATAGTCGCTTGTGGAGGAAACTATTGAATTTGGTTCGTGTAATTAGTGAAAGAGTGCCATTGTAAGTTACTGCCACCCCTTCTTGGGTATTGATTCAATGCCAAGATGTCAAATGTTGTGTGCTAAATCTGGGGCTATTGATGAGTTGCTTATTGAAGCGATGAAGTTAGAGAATGTGCAATCTTTTTCATTCAAGTATGCAGTTTTACCAGGTATTGAGCACTATAGATCCCAATTCCAATATTGGGACACTTTTAATTGTAATTTCTTGTGGACATGATCATAATTTTTTTAATAGAAAATTTTGTGAAAACATGACTTCCATAATAATAATATTAATTAAATCTTCACACATATCTTATTTTTAGATCCTATATATATAGTATCGATTATAAGTATATGTTCATGGGTACAATGTTGAAGTCTCAGGGCTTATTGGCTCAATATTTGCCTAATGAGAGCTGTTCAACTCAATACTTAAGATCTTCTTATCTCGATCTTCATATGGGGGCGTTTCCCAACATGATATTTATGCTTGAGATTCTCGACTCAATATTTACATGTCAAAACAGTATATATTTATGAGCGCCTTACCTCGAATATTAACATGTGAAAGCTGATTAATTCAACATTTAAATGTCAAAGTTGCTCCGGTTTACATGTCAGAATTTATCAGCTCAACCTTTCTTTATGCATTTAACATTTTATGCGTAAGAGTGTTTTAACTAATTAGACTCATTACATGTTAGACTTCCGTAGTTTAACTTTTCTCATGCCTATAACTCAGATATAATATCTAACAAATAACGCATCTATACTTCAGAGCATAGACGGATTGGTAAGAACTAAGGTGGTGTAGGGAGAAATCATCTGACATCGTGAGACTAATTCTACATTGAAATATTGTGGGGTTTCTCCTGGGTTCGGGTCCTGTTTGTCCACTCTCTCAGATACCTGTCATCCGTGCACATCCCTCGATGTACCTGCGGTCCTGAGGGGCCGAAATCGTTAACCAAAGATTATTAATGCAAGCATGTATACCTTGTTAAACCAAAAAAAATAACACATCTATAGACTACTAGGACACAAGCAGCCCATCCATCTATGGTTTTTAAAGGGATTGGTTGAAAATAAAAATTATACATATTATATAAGTGACTAAGAGTCATTATTCACATGAATAGTGTAACAGATACTTTTTTTAATTTCTTAATAAATAATTTTTTTTTTAACAGTGACTTTTTTTAATTTCTTAATAAATAAAATATTTTTTTATTTTAAATTTTTAATTATTTTTTATTTTTTATTTTTTACCTATTATTATAATTTCTTAATAAATAAAATATTTTTTATTTTAAATTTTTAATTATTTTTTATTTTTTTACCTATTATAAGTGTCTAAGAGTTCACTATTCCCATAAATAGTGTAACGGTGACTTTTTTTAATTTCTTAATAAATATTTTTATTTATTTATTTATTTATTAATATTATTTTTAATATTTATTTACAACCTATTATATAAGTGTGTAAGAGTTCACTAAGTGTGCAAGGTTTGTAATAGTACTATTGCAAGGAATAGTAATGAATAGTAATTCACTATTTATTACAAATTTTTTTCTTAAAAAAATGTTTTTTTTCAAAAAATTATTTTTTGTTGATGCGCGGGTTTAACCTGAACCGACTAGAAAAAAAATATATTAATCGATTGTTGATGCGCGCAACTTCAATTTATAGTAAGATGAACATCATGTTTTTTTTAAAAAAGTTAGAGTCGGTCCTTTGGTTATTTTGTTTCCATTCAATTACAGTAGCATGCTCGCTTTAATTTTTTTTGTTGATGATCGGGTTTCGCCTAAACCAACTAGGAGAAAATATATCTTGATTAGTTAATCATGCTCACAAATGTTATTTTTTTTCCAGTTTTTAGTGAGATGAGTATCATTTTTTTTTTAAAAAAGTTAGAGCAAGTCCTTTGTTATTTTTCCAATTCAATTACATT
Organism: Haberlea rhodopensis; assembly: GCA_907163345.1. Classification (NCBI taxonomy): domain Eukaryota; kingdom Viridiplantae; phylum Streptophyta; class Magnoliopsida; order Lamiales; family Gesneriaceae; genus Haberlea; species Haberlea rhodopensis. The sequence goes on from CAJQUN010000909.1 coordinate 28,951, forward strand.
AGCATTGTGGCTTTTTTAAAAAATGTTTGTTAAAATAAGTTATTTGAAATGTTATTTTTGATCAACTTAAGAAAAAATTGATTAACATGCTGGTACCGGGTACCGCACCTTAAGAAAAAATTGACCAACATGCTGGTACCTGGCACCGCACCTTGTGCGGTACCAATAAACTAGTATATAAATATGCATAAATCATTGATTTTTTTCTCATTTCCATACTCATATGACAAAGTCAACAAATTTTACATGTCTCTCTTGGAAAATTTCATGTTATCTCCCGTGGGCATAATGCAACATTAATTTTCAATTGATATAAAATATTTCAGATAAATTACGACGACACCTTGAAGCAGCCAAGCAGGGGAGGAACGCCCCCTTAGGTTCGCCTATGCGCCTGAACGCCTGAAGGACAATATGACAGCGTCAAACTAACTATTTCTCTATAACACTTCTGAACAATTATATTTTCATAAGTTAAAGTAGATGAACAAATATAATTTTTAAACAGATAAAATAAGGTAATTGTAAATATTTTCTCCAAATGGTTTTTATTATAAAAAAGAAGAATGTTTTTTTTTATAATATATTAATTATTACCCTCTTCTCAAATAAATTTTTTATGGATTGTTATGTGATTTTTTTCTGAGATAATTGAAAAAAGTTGCTTTCGTAAAAATTAAGGTGCTTTATAAATTAAATTTTTTGGAGAGTAATGCTCTGAAAAGATAAATTCATTTTAATAGAATATAGACAATAATGTTTTTTTTAAAATATAGTAGTTCTAACTTACAATTTACAATTCCATAGGGTGTAAAATGCAATTTTCACCACTTTCCCTGGAATTTATAATTTTTATGTATTTTCATATTGGTATACTCGTAAAATTCCTCCAAAAAATATATGAAAAGACATATATATCATCGACTGTAGCATGTGCGAAGCACATGATAGAAGCTAGAATATTCGAAAAATTGTTTCCAAACATTATTTAGAGATTAAGTGTACTATTTAAAATTGTTCAGAAAATATAAAATGGGTTGCCCGTTTTTTAAAAATAATAATAATAATAATAATAATCTGTAACAAACACTAGAGCTTCCCAGTTTTCTTCCCCACTGACATCGAGCAAATACCAATGAATCGTCATTTCAAAGGCAGAAAAGCTGAAAAACGTCTTCCAAATGGAGATTCAGAGCCCAATTCCATGAAGGATGAGCAGTCAGAAGCTGCTATGTTTCCCGCTGCCAACTCCCATTTTAGGCAACATTCGGTGGAGCAGGTACTTTTGTTTGCTTTTCCATCTTCTCTAACATTTTTGTTCAATTTCTTCCATTTTTCGGTACGGTGGTTTCGTTGTCGCAGGAAAATGCGAAAGGGAGTGGTGGTATTACTCTAGAAGATATGTATAACAGCAATTTTGAGTTTGAAGACGGCGAGGAAGACGACAGTGATTGGGAGCCATCTGTACAGGCCCAAAATGTTGTAGAATTTTCAAAGTGGTTTTGCGTCAACTGCACCATGGACAATTTTGGAATAAGCTTGCATTGTGAGGTGGGCACATGTTTGAATTTCATCATACGGACGAAGTCTGTTTTGATTTTTTTAGTTATTGTTCTTATTATTAAGGAGCTGAATGTTTGTACTGTTGGTGCAGTTCTGTGGTGAACATAGACAATCTGGTATACTTAAGTATGGGTTTCTGGCTTCCCCCTTATCTCAAGAAGAAGGTCTAACAGTAAATGAGGCAGATGCCACTATCAGACTAAGAGGTTATGAATTTTTTGAGTTATTAGTTTGGCCAACTCTTACTTATTCTTTTCTTTTTTTACAAGAAAACCACCAACAATGCGGGTACTAGGCGGATATCTACATGTTTTTTAAATAAAAAGTGGAAAAGGAAGTGGATTAGGCTATGATCACAAAAAACATATAAAAAAGTAGTGAGAATGTAAGGTGAACCTAGTCTATCAAGTTTCACAAGGCAACAAATACTTCTTTGTAAATTCCTGAAGGTAAAGACTTTTTAATAGCTTAGATATGCGAGCTTCCAAAGCAACGATGTTCACAACTGCATTGACTTCCTGGTAAATTTGAGAGATGTGGGTTGTTTGATTGAGAAAAGTGAGCAAATTCTCAAGAAAATATAATAGAGCTCCTAGCTAGTGTTGCTAGATTTCAGAATAATAATCTTTGATTGAGGATCTGTTTCAATCCAGGGTGGAAAAAAATTAAAACTGATATAGATATTGATACCATTGAGGATAGCCAAAGCTTTAGCATGAATGTTCGAATCAGGACCAATGAATTCTCTAAATGTCACCGAAGGATTTCCAAAAGAATCAGGAACGAGACCAGGCACTGAATAGCCACCGGGATTGCCTCTACTACTACGTCCAACGTTGAGCTTGGAAACATTAATCGAAGGTTTATTCCATTAAACCCAGGAAATTTTCAAGGATCGAGTGCAGGCCATTGGAAAACCAAGAAATTGGGAAGCATTGGTACTGCTGTCCAGTGCTCCCGGGATAAGGCTCCAGAAGCTAGACCCATACATAAGACTTGCCAAATATGAAACTAAATTTTGACAAAGGAAACCTGAATACTTCGACGATTTGAGTAATTCCGTGCAGTCCAAAGAAACCAATGATGTTGAAATTGAAACTGTTAACATGTCATTGATATACAGTTGATTTAATTGCTTGGACACCATGGTTTGTAACTTTAAATGTCTATTCAGCAATATCATCATTCTTCAAAATTTTCTTGAATAAATAATTTTTTCTTTTATTTGAACACCCTGTAGATCCCCGATCAAAAGGTATTGCAGCAGACAGCCACACTGCTATAGGATTTGATGAGAGAATGCTGCTTCATGAAGAAGTATGATAGTTTTGGAAGACATTTACTTTACAAGTTGTTTTTCACATATAATAAATATGTTTATTAATTCATTTGTCAATATTCTTTTATCTGCGATTTAGTATCATTCTGATAATTTTATATAATTATTCATATTTAGTATAATTTTCTGTGTCATTTAGATTTACATAATTATTATCAATTACAACATGTGTGATGTCATTGCGAAGTGATCATGGGGATAAGGTGGTATTATGTTACTTATTTTTAGGTTTCCCAAAGGCTACAATATATCAAATTCTTCAGAAATATCTGGACACTACTATTGTCAGAAATAAACATCTTTCTTATGTCCTATTTGTCTGAAAAGGTTGAAATGAAGTCTCGCCCTCATGCTGAAAGGCCTGATCGTCTTCGAGCTATTGCTGGCAGCCTTGCTGCTACAGGTCTGTGTGGCCCACTCTTGCAATAATTATCATCCTCCTCTAACCGAAAGAGCAATCAGCATGCACATAGTTTCCTGTCATTATAATGCATTATATTTGTTATAATTCTATTGGTTATTGATTGACAAGAGACCGATGCTTCTTCCCTTCTGGAAACATGGTAGGTATATTTCCTGGAAGGTGCAGTTCGATTTTAGCGAGAGAAATCACACGTGAAGAACTCCAGATGGTAAATATAATTTCACCAATCCATTTCAATGGACTTAGTTGTTGTCTGTATCGTCTTTGTCATATAGAGTCTTTTTTCATTATCAGACTTGAATGTTAATTGGCATTTAAGATTTCTGAATTTAAATATAAAACTCCTGTTTAAGCATTATTTATTTCATTCTGTTCCACCTAGAAATTTCGTGGAATACAGACACACACACACACGGTCCAACACCTATAAATTTCAGGGCATTACAGGTGCTCTGATGATTATAGCAAATGTTTTGATTTTTGGAGCATGCATGTGTGTAACTATGATTGATTTTGGAGATATTAGGTCCATTCTCTCGAGAATATTGATGCGGTTGAACTTACAAGACACTTGTACTCTAGGTATTGCAATTTTCCAAAGATATTCCTGCCCAACTCTCACTATATACTTTCTTGCTCTAAATTTGTTTGTATCTCCAGTTATTGTTTGTCATTCATTTCTTTAGCTGAATATAGTTACGGATGATTGAAACCTAACAAATGCACTAATCTATTTCTGGTATAGGTACAAGTACAAGGGAATTTGCTATTCATTCAAATTAAATCTAGGCAGTATTAAATTGATGATTGTGAACTTAGTATAAGATATTGGCCCAAAGAACTCCTTATTGTGAAAATTAAATGATAAAGTGAATTAAGTGAAGAAATAATTACTCTACATTGCAAGCAATTACATAATTAGAAGAGAATCAGGGGTTAATCTTCAATTTTCTCTTAATTTGATGTGTTGATTCTATGTGTAGGTTTCATTCTTTCTTTAATTTGACAAATTTGTTTGTTGTGTGATTGGAATCATGTTTTTGTATTAATTCATTTGCTTATGGTGTTTGATTGAACATTTTAAAACCATTTCGGTTTCAAGACCAAAATTACTACATAAACACTTTTAGCATGAGGTGTGTATGCTGACAGTTTATTCATTAGTTCAAAAAGCTGACATGGTTGGACACGTCGGAACATGTTTTTGCCATTTTCAGTTTTATGTCCAGCATTGAACTTGAACGGTGGTTTCATTTTCTGTTTAGGTCCTGGGCCTATACACTTTCCTCATATTCGTTTTGATCTTTTGCAATCCATTAGTCTTTGTTCTACGAACTTCAAGCACACGAAGTGAAATTCTAATTCTAAGAGATATGATTATAACTGCTAACTAGCACAAATTGTATAAGTCAAATAACTCGTGTATAATTTGAGCTTGATCATGCAGTATATCATCATGAGCTGGACCATGGTCGCTACATCTATTAATGTTTCATTGCATCATAATTTTGCATAAAAAGATGTCAATAGTTATCTGTCCCATATTTTAAAATTCGTTCATAGCGAAGTAACATTTATAATCCTTATTTTCAGTTATTTCACACCTGATACATATGGAAATCAGTATTCAGCATGCGCAGCCAGGCTTGCTGCCGGTTTATGTTTTGATCTTGCAACATCCATATGTTCTGGAAGTGCTAAAAATGGTTTTGCTCTGGTAAGAGAATGTTGTGAAGCTTTTAAATGTCTTTTATTTGAACTTCTCACATATTAAGAAAATCTTAACCAGATGGACAGTATTTACATGTATATTTACTCATCCTTCTCCAATGAGTCAGGTCCGTCCTCCTGGCCATCATGCATGTGTAAAACAGGCCATGGGTTTTTGCCTTCACAACAATGCAGCCATTGCTGCATCAGCAGCTCAGAGAGCTGGAGCGAAGAAGGTCTTAATCATTGACTGGGTAATTAGATTAAGCTTAGCATATGAAAAATTCCTTTTTTATGGACCTTTTTCTTAATAGTTATGGCTGTGTGAACCCTGCAGGATGTTCATCATGGCAATGGAACCCAAGAAATATTTGAGAAAAACAAATCGGTATGCTGCATGTGAATGTTAAACCTTTGATTTTGATTTACTTTACCTGTTACAAATCCATTTGATTTAATATCTAATATGCTAGTGTAGTGTATCGAGTCACTAGAATTGACGCAATTGTATTTATTAGAGACAAAATTTATACTAATAATTTATTTAACTATCACAACTACAACGGATAAAAGAATTCAAAACAAATGGAATTGGAGCCAATGGGTAATTCGTTTAATTGCTCAGGGACACCTCGGGATATTAAATGATAGTGGGATACAGTTTTGTTGGTATTGAGCGAAAAGGGTTTTGGCATTGTCAAAGAGTAATTTTTTAGGTGTCATTGGAAAGCAATTAAGGATTCACTCAACATACTAGAATTTTGTCAAATGGAAAGTGTGAGATGAGTGTAGATTAAGGTTCTGGAAGATTAGTAGGAGCAGGGTTTTTCAATAAGATATATCAGTGCTTTTCGATTATTTTCCATACATAATGGCCATATTATTCAATGTTTCACATTTAATTATAATTCTATTGCATTTCGGAATCTTAATTTTGAAAGTCGAATTGCCAAAATGGAGAATGAGATTGTGAAGTCAATATTATTCTCTTGAAACACTCTTGAGTATGTATGGAGTCTAGCAACATGGAAATACCTATGCCCCTCACTATAACACATCAAACAAAAATAGACAAATTTGGAAAGTTACTGTTCTCAATGTTGCATTATGATATTTCTATAAAGTTTTGATTTTACTTTAAATTTATGTTAGAACTGTCACATGTGAGCATTTTCATTAACATTTTGTTGCAATTGTTTTTCTAATTTTGAAGTACATTTTCACCACAGCAACTTTGGATGCCTGATATTTTATCATTTTTGCAGGTTTTGTATGTCTCCTTGCATAGACATGAGGGTGGAAGGTTTTATCCTGGCACTGGAGCTGCTAATGAGGTACTGCACTTCCTATCACTTATTGACCGATATGATTATTTTTCCTCACATATGGCCTTGTGCCCTCAGTATCATATCATCCGCTTCAAATATTTTGAGGCCCACATGTTTGCTCTGATTGAGCATTCTTGAGCCCACGACCTTCAACACAACATAAGACAGTTACTTGTAAATATACCATTTCCAATTTTTGCTGAAGTGTTTGTTCAAATTTTTTATTTAGTGATATGTGCTTCTGTTTTTTTGGTTGATTTATGTTCTCAACTACCTTACGTAGGCAGAATTTGGACTTTTTTCGATGGTAACGCATGACCATGTTTAGGGAACTTATAAAAAATCACAAATTAAATTCAATCTCTAGCTGGCAAGAAGTGGTGGAATGAATTTGTCAATGCATGTGTGCATATGAGCCTATTTGAGTAGCATCATGGTTTTTGATTTCTCATTTGTATATATTTTTAGCATTTATGGCTCTGTTTTAACGGATCATTGAGAAATTGACCTACACATTATACTATTTCAGGTTGGTCTAATGGATGCGGAAGGATATTGTGTAAATATTCCATGGAGTTGTGGAGGAGTTGGTGATAATGACTACATTTTTGCATTTCAGCAAGTAGTAATGCCTATAGGTTATGTTATTTACTCTCTTTTCTATAGTTTAACTGAACCTGGTCATGTTTTGTATAGCTAATCAAGTAGTTTACTCCAAGGATCTCGTTGAGTATCAGATTTTTTGGGATTTTGTTCGGGAGCAAGAATTATATCCTACATATATTTTTAAGGAATAAACTCAACCAAGAATCAAGATTGTTATTACTAAAAATACAAAGATTGGACTGAACTTTTCCTAGAGATGCACGGTAATGTGTTCTAAAGTAACAGAAACATAAGAAAGGCAAGTAGAGATTTCCGTTGAGCAGCAAAACACAATCTTCGTACTTGTGCTCACAAAAGGATAAATAAAATCTGTAGATGATGAAAATAATAGTGGTTCAAACTCCAACCGTGATATTTAGTTTGTATGTAGCATGATCATGTGAGCAATAACCAGAAGCTTTTTGCTGTTATCGGTCACATTAATAGTAACCAAACCTAAATTTTTAGAGAATACACGAGTCAAAACGCCCTAGATCGGACTTCCTAGCTTTGATACCATGTTTTAAATACAATAAACATATTGAAGAGATGATGCAATACAACACAAAATTTACATGGTTTGGCCGGAAACACTTACATGCAAAAAAAAAGCTAAAGTTATTATTAAGTTCCCTTAATTTACATTAAAATCAGTTTCTCTTTATATAGGTAAAAATATCCAGTGATAACTATGGTAGAAAATTTTTCCTGCAACTAAATCATATTTCATAGTGTTACTAATATCAAGTCTGATTGTAGGTACAAAAAAAAACTTTATCGTAGGTTATATACATTTTTATTTCTTATTTTAGATAGTCATCCTTGAAACTAGGAATTGGTACGCATGCAATACATGTTCATAACGTGTTATATATTGAAACAAGCAATTTTTATTTAAAATCATTAAATCATTTATGTTGGAAGTTAATGATTTGTTTCAAAGCATCGTTTTGAGAAAATAAGAAAGATGGAAACAATAGGAAGCACTGGATGTTGAACATTTAGAAGTGGTTATTTTGACACTGGACCTATTTTGATATGCAAAAGTATTATTTTGGCCTCGAGTATTCTCACTTGTAAAAAGGCATGGGTAATTTTTCGAACAACACAATAAACATATCTAAACAGTTATTATCATCTGTACAATATGATAAATAGTAATATATTATACATGATTCAGCTGTAGAAACGTTTTACGTGTGCACTGGCATAGAATGTTGGAGTTGGTGCTGCAATGAATAGTAAAATCTATTCTCGATTTATTGTACCTGATGTTTGCATGCATTCTTGTGGTTAAAATAAGATTCCAAAAATGTAGTGTAAAAGTTTGCTTAAGTTGTATTCTACCCTTGTGTTTTTTATTACTATTCTTGACAAATGTATTTACCCTGGATAAAAGAAAGATAATAGATTGACTGGAGTAGGAATTGCTTTTGGCTGAAGATATTTTATGTGTTAATGCGATCTTACTAGCTAGTTCTTACCAGTTGCCAGAACTTTCACATTCTGGTTTTCCTGTTTGTCCTCTTTTAATTTCATCTTCTAATTTAAATTTGAGAAACATTGCTTTCACAAGATGCCTTGTGAACAATGCTTAATCTGCATAATTTTAATGCTGTTGATAATTAACTGCTGATGATTAAGTTTTGATGTTATGCAGCTTCTGAGTTTGACCCAGATTTTATGATAATTTCTGCTGGATTTGATGCCGCACGGGGAGATCCTCTTGGCTGCTGTGATGTAAGGAATTGTTTATGTCAGGAAATGTCACTTTTTAACTAGCATTAGGAAGATCCATGTGCACGTGTAAGCTGCATTGCATGATTGACTTTAGGCTTTTAATTTTATTATTCTGTAACACATGAAAATACATATAGCAGTTAATACGTAATTTTATGACCAGCTGTAAATCTAATTGATACAATAACTAAGAAAAGGACATTTTTTATGTCAATGTTTGTTTTTGATGATGGAATGATTTTAATCCATACTATGTTAATTTGAAAGAATCGCGGATTCTTAACCATTAAATTTGTGTACATTTGATGTTCAGTAATGCAGAACAAATTACTTTCATTATCTAACTGTTTAGTAGCATAACACAATACATCGTGATTAAAGGCTCGGTTGTTGTTGTATCTAATTGTATAGTAAATTGTTCAAAATAAATATTTATTCTATTGCATGTGAAATGCATATCACAACAAAGTCAAATTAATTTATGTACATATATTTAGTTATGACTATTGCAACAATTGCAGTAATGCTTATAGTGTTACGTTTTAGAGTTCTAAGTACTCCTTTCTTGGTTATTTTTTACTGCTAAAAGCTTCCCTCTGATATGTTACTCTTAAAATATAAGTATCATACCACCCTCTTTTCAGAGAAATATATCATCTGAAACTTTAATATTTAAGCAACTACTTTTGGTCTGCAGAGTGGTATATTTTAGTAAACATTAGGTACCCTTTAATATTTTGTATGAGCACAGTTATATGTGATGATATTTACAATTATAACAGAAACTGAGGTGGAGCTACTAGGTTCTCTTAGGCCTTGTTAGTTGTCAATTTGGATGAGTGAGCGTTAATTCATAGGAAAAACATTGATTTTATCTGATTTGGAGTAAAATATAGGATTCATGGCAGTTTACTTGGGGAGTTAGAAGCAGATTGTCTTGATTGATGCCGAACATGTACGCCTACAAATTCAGTTCCCCCTCACTAGATCTATTGTCAGTAGAAAGCCAACATAATAGAACTGACCCACTCCCTTTTCTTTTGTGAAGGACATTCATTCCCTGAAAAAAACCTAGCCCTCATCTTCTTCTAGTTTGTATCACAGCATCTTACTATAAGATTCCAAATCAAAGATTATTTCTCATATAGACTGTTGTTTCTGTTGTTTGTTATTTCCATTATATTTATTTTGTTTTACTTTCTTAGGTCACCCCTGGTGGCTACGCACAGATGACACAGATGTGCAGTGCTCTATCTGGTGGAAAGTTACTTGTCATCCTTGAGGGCGGGTTTGTTACTTTTTCACGCTTCCTTATCATCTCACCACTAACTGGCATTTAATTTTTCATCTGCTTATTTGAAGACCTTTCCTCTTAAACTTTTCATGTTTTTGTTTTTTTTTATTTTTACATTTTTTTTCATATTCCACTGCTTCTTTCATTCTTGTTTGGAGTTCTTTTTCCTTATTGTCTTCTTTTATACTTTTGTATTTTGCAGGTACAATCTTCGCTCAATTTCGTCATCTGCTACTGCAGTTGTTAAGGTAACATTAATTTGCCGATTAACTCGTCTCATGTGAGGGGTTAAGTCCATTTTGTTGATCAGTAGCCTATTTGCGTCCCCATTCTTAGTTGTTTGAGCGACTGAGCCTTGTTCCATAAGTACGCTCACTATCATTTCACTGGAATAATACTATAATGGACGCATTTTTTCTGTTTATTCCTGTCAAATTTGTTTCATTGTTTCCTTTTGTAGTGTTCATTTCACCCATACTAAATTAGCCTGTCAGTTGTGGGAGCCTGTTATGAATAATCTTTTTATACCATCTGTGATGTGTGTTCTTTCTTTTCTGCTTATACAATCTGTTGTGTTTGGGTATTCCTCATTTGTTCAGGTCTTACTTGGTGATGGTCCTGAACATGATGTGGATCAAGTACCACCCAGCAAGGCTGGATTGCGAACTGTTATTGAAGTCCTACAAATTCATATAAAATATTGGCCTTCGCTTGAACCCAAATATTTGAAGTTGCAATCAGAACGGGGATGTTTTGCTCTCCAGGATGGAAGTTAGTATATAACTTTTCTGACCCTATTATTGTCTCTGGAATTTGAACTCAGTTTTGGTGGTCAAGTTCTCCTTGCTTCATTTCCATTCTTAACCTGTAACATCAAGGATAATACCCCCTTTTCCAACCAAAAAAAAAAAAAAGAAATACCCCCTTGATGGAAAAGGATTCCAGTAAATTAGTTGGAGCATTACGAATGTTAGGTATAAGGTCTACAAGGAAATGATATTATGGATACAACATCGACACTTACTAAGCTTGGATGATACTAATTTTAATCATTTTGTTAATCATCTCAACTTGAGACTCGGTGAAGGAGTAGTAAAGAGTCTCGAGTTCGCTATTAACTATTGTATGAATGAAGTTCAGAAACAACTAAATGTTTGATTGCACAAAAAAAGTAAGGCATACCAAAGATTCTGAAGACTTAAATCAACAGTTATTCAATACGTGAGCAGTGTCCGTATTTGAATTATGAAGACCAGGGACACCACATATTGAACCTTTTGGAACTTCAGCAATATAGGTGATTTCTTTTGATTTGAAGCTTGAAAATACCCATATTGAGAGACGAGAATATATTGATTAAACTAGGATATAAAAATCTGAGCAGGATACATCATTTGCTTAAAAAGCTTGTATCAAGGTAAGTGCTCTGAAGAATGTAATCCATCTGTTGTAAAAAAGGATATACATAACCCTCTAGAAGTAGCAGTACCTAGGGAAAAACCCTAAGATACAAAACTTATATTCATACCCAGAACATATTGCCCTGAGCCTCACCATGTCAGACTGACATCAAACACCAACTTAATCTAACCCTACCCACCTGAGCATGGTTACCTGAAAGATGGTCTTACTGGGGGTGAGCTAAGCTAGTATTTATATAACTGAATCAAATGCTTCCATATGAGGCTTGACTATGCTCAAAAGATTAACCCTGATCACACGCAAATATGAGCATATGATAACACACAAAAACATGTCAAATCACTCCATATAGAATCAAGTCGCACACGCATACTAATTATACCGAGTGCGAGGAATGCATACACACTTATCTGATTGAATGAAGTCAAATCAAATCAAATGAGTGGGACTTAACCTCAAAGCATGGGAAATCTTACCAATGGGGAAATCAGCTTCTGCCAGATTACCTTAAAATCTTGCTTACTTTCCATATCACTTGTGTATCCCATTTTTCTTTTGACTCACTCTAATTTTTAGCCAACAATTTCAGCCATAAGCTATCAAGAATCTCCGATATTTGTTCCTAAAGTATGTCCTTAGTTATTGGGCTTATTCATAAGATGGGATTCAATTGGATGATTCCACATAATATGACACTTGTCTGGCCTGAACATTTACCAATTTATCCCACTGTTACCATCACAATACGTGAACTAAGCAGCTGTCCGATCCACTGGAACAGTGCTAATTTTCTTTAAAAAAACAGCTGTTTTGTGAAGAGATAGAGATGGGTTCTCTCTTAAATCTTCACTGTATTGTACAGTTATCGAAGAGAAGTAAACATGGAAACTTTACCTCTTTTTTTTTTTTTTGCCTTTCCAAAGACATCAAGAATCAATCTATTTGGCTGTTTTATGCGAATTTTATGTTCAATATCCATATTTAATATTAACATTGTGTCTGATCCTGGTTGTTCTTAATTTGGTGAAGTGTTGCATGTGAAGTAGTCCACTCGTTTTGGTTCAAAGTATGAAGGAATTTGTATGTGATCCTTTTAGTCATGAGATATGCTGATACCACTTGTTCAAAAAACTTGAGCTCATCGGAGGAGGCATGGTAAACAGATTTATATTCTTAAACGACCCTCTCACTTATAAGCTGAAGATAGAGAAATATGTGCCCGGACAAAGGCCACTCATGAGCAACTTATTGAAATATATGGGGATTCGCTCTTAGGGTCTTGAACATAATACCACTTGGCTTATGCCATGTTGAAACGACTTGTCCCAAAATCGTGAGCTTAGGAAGACATTACAATCAATAATTTTATACTCTAACGAGATGGAAGCAATACATTACTTCCTATGCTTTTGATATCAACGAATTTTATACCAATTCTTATAACATAGTTGTATGGTTCAATCAAATCAAATTAGGATTGACAAGATTTTATATAGATGGGATTTTGCTAAGTGAACGAAGATTGGACAGGCAACACTAGATTAGAATTGATTCTTACTTCATATATGTTATGAGTTTGCATTTACTGCACTAAGTTGCGAGCATAAATGTGAAATTGGCATGCAGAAGAAGAATTCCTGTCGAAAAAAAAGAGAAGATGCTCGATGGGGCCGACCTGGTGGAAATGGGGACGCAGAAGGTGGATGTATCAAGTCTGGTGCAAGAATCTCTCTCTTAACCATTATAAAGGCTACAGCTAACAGCTTCTTTTTCTGTTACTAACTCATCTAATGGACTACATAGGTTTTTGAAAAGTTTTTTCTAGGCACTTCAGACTTTGTATTTCATGCAACCTTTTTGGTAACTCTGGTAGTAGTTTTTTTTTTTTTAATACTGGCTTTAATCAGAATCAGATAATACCATTTATCCGCATTGTGACTGCCCGGCTGATTGAATTTTTTAATCGATACCAGAAATTGGTTGCAAGTATCGGAGTATAAATTGATCCATGCATGCTCATAATGGATGGATGCTTATATAAATTATTTTCCTCAAGCAGGAATTTTTCAAATATAATATATAATTTACTGTTTGCACTTGTAAGGAGGCGTTTGATTTTGCAGGATCGAATCAGGATTATGTTGTCTAGTTCTGTTGAGTGATCATAGATCACATGTGTTTACTGAACTGGATGTAGATTTTAAATCTCTGTGGTGCTTTGTGGCATTTCAGATTTCATGCTTATTGATAGACTTGCATTAAATTATTTTGAAATTTTTTTTATGAATGTGTTTTACTTGTAAATATACATACACCAAATAGGAGATTGAATTTGGAAACAAGAACAAAGAAAAAGAGAGAAGTAGAACGGTTAATAAGTTTGGTACTAATGGACAAATGCCGTGGACTAAATGTATTTGTTCTTCAAAAAAAACCTACAAGAACACAACATTTGGAATTTGGGACGATCTCCTGCTAGTAGGTCCGCATCTGCAAATTATTGGAATCGTACCATCAAAATAAATGCAACTGCATATGCTTACACTACTGTTACATTGAGAAGATGCCTTTCCCCTCCCCTTTTTCGATTGTTGTACGCTAGTTTTGGGTATTGATAAGATTTTATCGTCCTTGGTTTGGTTGGCACTTGAGGAAAATATGCAAATGGGGCCTTGTAAAATATTGTAGGAAGAGCAGGTCCCAAAGAATTTATCAAAGTGACCCCAAAATTATGCAACTACAAGTAATGAATTGAAGAGACACACTGTATGTTAGCTTGAGTTTGTTATTGGTGTTGGGCTGGTGGCGGTGGTGGCATAGGATACACGACAGGAAGGACATATGGTGAAAGATGATGATGATGATGATGATGTCCAGGAGGCATCATGACAGGAGTGCCAACTACTGCCGGATGAGCAATGTGAGTACTCGAAGCCACCGGATGTCCCATCGGCGCATGACCTGTCCCATAAATTTGCATGTTATGATGTTTTATCGCATTCGACGTTGGATTCATCTGTTGTTGACCTGTGATCGGAGGTGGTCGCTGAGTCGTGGGGGATGAAATATCGTCGCCCATGCTGATACTTGTTATGTCATGGATACTTGATCTCCTTCTGTCTCTATTCATAGAGTTCAGACGAATGAAGTACTTTTGAGCATGGCTTGCAACTTGTGTTGGGGTCCTTGAAACTACGTAGTTTCTTGAAATGCTCCTCCAGTCCCCTTTACCAAATTTGTCCAATCCAAGCAGAAATAATCTGAATCCAAGAAACCTATATATTAGTCACCAATATATGATACAACTACAATCTACATTTCTATCCTATAGCCTAATAACGATAATAGGCTTTAAATCCAAACTATAACAGTGCTCATCAAATATTTTTGCTACTAGTACATATTACATAACAAGAACCAAAAACTATACTTACCTATGCTCTTCTTCGGTCCACGGAATACCTTTTCGACGTTCTTGGTCCGACCTACTGGTGGAAGATGATGATACTCCTCCTCCTTTACCTGATGAGGCTGCCGCCGAGGTCGAGTCCTGACCATTCACCGCTAGTACTCCAGAGAAATTATATTTTACGAATCGCTTATCTTTTTCACGGCACCGATCCTTATAATTATTAGTGCCGACTGTTAATGCAGGAGGTGTGAGCATCTCAGACGAGTATTTAGGCAATGGAACATTTCCAGCTTCGATATCAGCAACATCTTCCACCAAGATTTTGTAATGGTTCTTCAATTGTTGAATACTTTTAGTTGGAACCAAAGAAGCAATCTTATTCCAAATGGGATTCTTATTCTCTTCATCTTCAATCCAATGCATTGCAATCCCGTTCTCAAAAGCCTTCTCTTCTTCTCTACTCCAATACTCCACCTCCTCTCCCATTTTTTCTTACTTTTTTTTTTTTTGGTTACCTATTTAATCTATGATTTTTCTGGTTTAGTTTCAAGATTATGCTTAGTGTGATTTAGACAGAAGGCATAGGATTGCGGTTTGCACTTGCAGGATAAGAAAAAAGAAGAGGAGTGAAGTGAAGGTTGAGAATGAGACAACAATGCATTAATGTGACGAGGACCACCAATGATTTAAGCTCGCTCAAGGGATGGCCTCATTTTGTCAACTATTATGGTGTCACATATTTTTCTTTTTAATTTTTTTTATTAGATTGAACCCAAGAATGTTGCTTACCTATATTTAAGGCTTTTTACATAGAGTTGTGGAAAGTGGGTAAGTTGAATTTGTAAAACCTAAATCCTTGGTTATTTTTATGTGTTTTTTCGGTTAGACTAGTATGAAGTATGTGTGATGCACGTAGATACCAATTAGCTATGATAAAAATTAAAAAAAATCGATATTAAGAGTAACATAGAAGTACAACATGAATTGAAACAAATTTAGAAAAATATTTATCCATTGAATATGAAATATAAAGAAGAGTAACCCAACAAATCAGCCAAATAGTGGATCTTACTAATACTTAAATCACAATTTCAACGGATGGAACAAATGTAATGACAATTAATGATCAAACTAAAATGATCATAACTAAGTGATATAAAAATATCATAAAAATGAAATTGTCTAATTGATATTAAGATACACCAATAAAATTATTATTTTATTTAAATAGTTTTTTATAAAAGGAGTTGAAGCATAATAATTAACAAATAGAAGTCCAATACTTTAGTAATTTTACCAATGATGTCATTTTTTATTATTGTAATTTTCTCGATTGTTATATTTCAAATAAGTGTTTGCCTAACAATTTTTTTAAATTTTTCTCTAATTATGATTCGTTTTGCTATCCAATTCAGCTACATTATACATTATAAACATCAAATACAAATTACAATTATATTTTGTTTATAACCAAGTGCTTTACACTTTTTATTGACAAAATTCACGAAGCCAATGCGAATGAGTATTTTCTCCATTTTCACATAAGAACTTTCATTCACTGTTTTGAAAATCGGAACGGACATGAAGTCGGCGCTCTAATTGGTTACAAGTTCGATCTGTTCGACCGGATGACATCAGCGTTATGTATATCTATTTTAATTTTTATAAAATATATATACCATGCATTTGCTATTGTTTCAAGTTGTTCACAATAAAAAAAATATCATTACACCAACATAAGATATCAAACTTCAAAAATCAGAACAAACCAAATGTCCAACATAAAAAATAATAATAAAACATCTCAAAAAACAACAAGCAATGCCCAAAAAGAACAATGTCCCAAAATTATAAGAAATTTTTTTAAAAAATTATGAGATGATTCACATTGTTTATAATTTACGAGAAACTAAACATGTTAATATATAACATACAAGACACCTTTAGAGAATTATATGGAATTTTTTTACAAAATAAGTGGTATCATGCCATCTTTTAATAAATAAATTGTATATAACATTTTTTTCTAAAAATTAGATATATAATTTTAACAATAATAAAAAAATTAATTTTTTGAAAAAAGAAAGGAAAATGAAGGAACTAGTTGGTTCAACTATAGACCAGTTCACTGGTTGGTTTAACCTGATTCTCACTGGTTTTTAGCTGTGTGGTTTTAGGTGGTCAACCGTACCGGACCAATCACCGCTCACTGGTTAAATCGATTGAACCAGATGGTCCAGTTTTCAAAACATTGCTTTCATTAGTCATTTAACAAATATCCAAACGTTAATATTTAATTATACAACTTGTTTTCAATCCTTACGAGTTCCTCCTAATTCAATGTATTTATTTTTCCCCTCATTAACTGCAACATTTGTTAAATTAATAATAATAATAATAATAATAATAATAATAATAATAATAATAATGAGCTCTTCATTCTTACATTTCCTCTTTTTCATTTGCCAATATTTTTAATTTACAATTCATATTAATGTTAGTTGCTCTACGTTAAAAATTTATCTGTCATTCACAAATATTATCTTAATGTTTTGAATTTAATATAACTACAATAATTTTAATTTTAGTAACTCAAAGTGTGTTCAATACCCACATCAAATGTACTTTAATTTTGTTATAGTGTTTTATAAGAGTCTTTTAATTTAGAGTTTCTTCCTCTTTAATTCATATTCTCCTTTTTTAAAAGTTTGATTTTATTTTCACATTTCTCAAAATCAAGAATCCATGAAAATCGCTAGACTTGGTTTTTCATTCAAGAACATCATGATTTTACTCACACAATCAAAAGTTTAGTGCGCAACTACTTTATTGACCGCAACATAAGATAATAAGAAGGCCAATAATTTAAATGTAAATACACCCAAAAATAATTTGAGGCATTTTTTTTTTCTTGAGAGTGACTGGTGGTGAATTAGTTTTAGATATGGCAGCATGAAAACTGGATATTTATTATAAAATCAAATGGGTTTTTGATGTATCGATACGTAATTTGCAGGAATAAGATATTTATTTATTTAAATTTTATTTTAGGAGCAAGGAAAAATGGCTATAATATCATTTGATAATTTTATCAACCAAACTGATTTATTTGTCTTATATTTATGTTTTCATTTACCTTTCCATTATTTATTATTAATTAAGCATTTTATTTAGTTATTAGGCTCAAGTTTTGGGCAAATTTAATAAAATAATATGAAAATGAAAAAATATTTTAAAACTAATGTTATTGTACCCTAGTTACTAAACTAATGTGAGTCGCGTATGTGGACCGCGATTCTTTAAAAATTTTAAACAAAATCGTGGTTCACAAACACGATTTTGATTAAGAGATTTTTAGAAGAAGAAACGCGGATCGAAAACGCGATTCTTTAAAAAAATTTAAACCAGAAACGCGGTCTTGCTCCGCGTTTCTTGGTCTTCGATCCAAAAGAAGAAACGCGGTCCTGCTCCGCGTTTCTTGGTCTTCGAAAAAGAAACGCAGAGCAGGACCGCGTTTCTTGGTCTTCGAAAATCCAGAAGAATAAACGCGGTCCTGCTCCGCGTTTGTTGTTCTTCGAAATCCAAAATCAGCTTCGTAAAATCCAAAGCAAACCCGTGACTCTCAGCTTTACAGCTGAGAGTCACGGGACCTGTTATTATTTAAAAAAAAATAATTGTAAAATTTTTTTTTTGGTCTTTAAAAGGTGATCATCCCCGAAGTATTTCATTGTCTGTCTGAAAAAAAAGAAATCCTCTTTCTTGGCCTCTGTAAGTTATTTAACAAATTTTATGGAGTAAATTTTTCATTTATTTGTTGTATATATGCATGCAAATTACCTATATTGTGTAATTTTTGTAGGTTTGAATTGTCTTAGTTTTGAGTTTCCAGAAACAAATCTGAATTTTGAGGTATGTTTTCTTGAAATTTTACAACGATAAATTTTAGATATGTTGTAATTTGTTAAAAAATGTAATGCGGCTCGGGAGTGGTGATGTTAATTATTGAAGAAATGCGGATGCTGTAATTTCCACAAATACATCTTAAAAAAATTAGTTCGAAGAAGAGATGGTGTCCGCGTTTCTTCTTCCAAAATTACACCATTTCTTGTGCTGAAGAATTTCCGAAAATTATGTTTATAAAACGCGGACTCCATCCGCGTTTCTTGTGCTGAATCCGAAAATTATGTTTATAAAACGCGGACTCCATCCGCGTTTCTTGTGCTGTAAAAATTTCGAAATTTATGTTTATAAATCGCGGACTCCATCCGCGTTTCTTGTGCTGTAAATTTCGAAATTTATGTTTATAAATCGCGGACTCCATCCGTGTTTCTTGTGCTGTAAATTTCAAAATTTATGTTTATAAAACGCGGACTTCATCCGCGTTTCTTGTGAGCTTTTTTAGTTCAAAACACGTGGATGTCGTCCGCGTTTCTTGTATCATAAACTTTTAATTTTTAAACTTTTATTTAAACATAATACTTAAACTTTTTATACTTCTATTATGTACACATAATATTTAAAACGGAAAATTACTAGAGTATCCATCCTACAACTCATGGTATTCGAGTTCAAGAAGGCCCAGTTATAGTCAATGACGAGCAAATACTCTCAGCCCCTCCATATGGTGCACGGTATGATAATACATGTTATTTGTGTTTATTATTTTTAATTTAATGTACTAACATTATCATATCCAAATTATTTAGGTGGGCTCAAATTTTTAGCTTCAGACACACTGTCCGGCATGCATTGCGTGTATTTCGTGACATACTAGATAGGATGTTTTGGGACCAGGTAATTTAAATGTTGCAAGTATTGAATTATGTTTGCTGAAAATTAAATATTACGTATTTTTTCCTAATATGTTAAGTAATTATATGATGTTTTTGGTATTACAGTTTATTTGGACTCCGTATGACGTGGCTTCGGACGATGATTGGCGGGCACAATGTCCATTGATAAATTATTCCATTGTTGAAATGCATCGTCCAGAAAGAGTTATGCGGCAGTTTGGTATGTTCCAAACGGTCCCACCATCAATAGCTGACGACCAGATGAACTTGCATAAAATCGATCGCCGAGGTCGTTATGGCACAAGTTGGGCATGGCAACATAGTGAGTACTTAGATATGTGGACGGCCAGACGATATCATATCGTTAATTCCCCTCAGGCCTCAGGCCTCAGGCTCCTACGCTGTTAGTGAGGATTACATGGCATGGTACGGTCAAATTACCCGTCATATTATATCTCCACCTACCAATAATATTGAGATAGGATACCGTGCAGGAGATGCTGCTGCATGGTTGCAGGTGGTATGTATATATGTCATTCATTCTTACTTATCATTTTCTTTGTCTTTTGAGTTACGGTAGATATTAACCAATTTGTTTTTTCGAGGATGCACATATGGAGCAACTCAGACTTAGTTGCTCAAGTTTGAGTGAGGAGGAAGAGATATCACCGGGGGTCAGGCGTGTATTAGATCAGAACATAGCTATTGCAGCCGAAGTGCATGAACTTGCTATGGCTCAACAAAATAGATATGGTGTGCCTGCACGACAACCAGCTATCGGTAGGGGGGTGACTCGGAGGAGAAGACGATCAATTAGCTCTGATACTCCAGTAGATGCTCAGGATGACATCCCTCCTTTTACGACTGGCACATTTGATGCAGGTGGTGCATCCACATCGCATCGTCCATCATTCCACTTTGATGAAGCATCTTCTGACTACTACGTGCCCCAAACTGCCAACCAGGAAGAGTCGTCCCCATATACTCCATATATATCGGTTCCAACCCAACCATATGGTGGATTATCATATATTGATCTAATGCTTGGAGTAACTGGTTCTTCACAATTACGTCCAAATTTTGATGTCTCGCCTGTTGCATTCTCTGACTTGACTCCACACTATCATGATATTGGTGAGTCCATCGCCAGGATTACACCTGACGAAACACAAAGAAATAATGTTGCGGAAGCTGAGCCATCTAGAAGACCACAAAGACAGATACACAGACGTGGTTGTGGGACCGGAGGAAATATTTAGAATTTTAATGAATAATATTGTATTTGAATGACTGAAATATAAATAAATATTTAAGTTTATATATTGTTTCAAATAATCTAATCATTAAAACTATTATTTCTATATTATTTATAAAATAAAATCATATTTTTATAAAACAAATTATATAATTTTAAATAAATTAATAAATTAATAAATTTCTAAAGAAACGTGGATCAACTCCACGTTTCTTTATAAATTTTTAAAAAAAAAATTTTAAAAAAACGTGGATCAACTCCACGATTCTTTTAAAAGTAAAAAAAAAAAAAATTCAAGAATCGTGGTTTGGAAACACGTTTTTTAAAAAACGTGTTCCCAAACCACGTTTCACCTTACTTCCGTAAACCTCACCTTAATTACCTTATTTTTTAAAAATAAAATCATTTTAACTTTGTTTAATTAATTTAGCCCAAGTTTTGCCTTTCCACATCAGTTTCTTGTTTATACAAATTACTAATCTGAATGTTCTTGAAGTTTGTTTTTATGTTCCAGTTATCTGCTTAGGATTGTTGTGTTTGAAATATAATTTAATTTGTTGGATTATACTGAAGATTTATTTGAGGGGAGGTCTCAGTGTCAGTCCGGATAATTTATGAGATAGTATGCTGATGGTTACAACCCGAATGATGAAAAGCCAAACAACAAATCTGCAATCCATGCGCTTGCCTTTTGATATGCTTTTCATTTAATTAATTCAATGTTGATAACAATAAATGACCACATGAAAGCATATATATATATACAACCCAAAAATTTGATTTTCAAACACACCAATTTTCTTTCTCCTTTTATGACACTATATTTTGTCATCTTTTTTCATGATCGCACATACTTATTTTTGGATCCATGTACAATTTGTGGGTAAAAATGTCAATTCACAATGGAAAATTGCCCATCATCCATACTTTTATAGGTACCCAAAAATTTGATTTTTCAAAGATTTTATTTTTCCTTTATTTGTGGGTAAAATTATCAATTCACAATGGAAAAACTTTGCCCATCATACACACTTTTATAGGTCTATAGATTAGACCCTTGTTGGAGTGCAATAATTTTCTTGCTTGGATAGTGAACGAAGCATGACGATTGAGTTGTTATATAGTAAAGATTAGAGTTGCACTTATTGCTAGATATAGCTTTTGGTAAATCGGCAAACGGTTAATCCTAAAAACCCTCCTATTTTTAGAGCCACATTGGACACAACTAATCCATGGTCAAGTCAGATCGAATTCATTATGTGGGAAACACTGTCAAATATATTGCAGCTCTTTTGATGACTAAATGTGATTTACTCGTGAATGTGTGTTTCAAAGGAGACTAAGAAAGCGTGATACATTTAAGATATCGATAAATTATTAAGGTTGCATTTGGATTAGTTTATTTGTATTTAGTAAATAAATTTGAGATATAAATTACTCGACTTCAAAAAAACCTGAAATTTATTAGAATAATTGAAGTTCCAGCATATAAAAGGCAAGCTTTAATTCAAATAAGCGACTAAATTTGGTAAATAAATCATCACATAAATGAATACACTTAAAACCACTTATCGACGAAAAGAATAATATTAGCACACAGTACAAAGTATAAATGGTGATCTGGTAAACTTAATTTAAATTGACTAAATTTTCTAAGTTCAACTTTTAATTCCATCACAGGTGTTTGGATTCATAGCTAACTCTACCTAGGAATTGGTTCGACAGCAAGATGTGTTAAAATGGGCCAAGCTGGCTCGTCAAATAAGTGGGTCGGGCTAGTATTTTTTCGACGGGTCTATAGGGGCCAAGCCATTTGGGCCGCGGGTTTTGACTGGTTTGCGGGCTGCCCGCGGGCCTGGCCTTTTTTATATATTAAACGGTTATTTCTCTTTTGTAGCCTCAACATCACATTGAAGAATTCGATCCACTATATATTGGTCGTGTTTGAAAGTTGCAACGTGTATTTCAAAATTGAGTAAATCACTAGTCAAGTTTTTAGTAGCATGGTTAATGTCTAGACAAAACCTGAAGCAAATTCAGTATTCTTCTAACATCAGTTCTAGGCTCAGACAAGTTCAGTTGTTCTTTGTTGCAAGTTTTTTAAAATTTTTTGGTCGTTCTGCCCCAACCCGCGGCCCGCCTCGTTTTGGTGTTTGTCCAACCCACTTGTAGACGGACCCAAACAGGCCCGTTTGGGCTGCGGGTTAGACGGGCCATCAGTTTGCATCGGGCTGACCCGTTTTGACAGCTCTATCCACGGCTAAATCTAACATGGAAAGCTTGCATGACACTTTTTTTGTGACATCCCTTACACATAACAGATACACATGATGCATATAACATAATATTTAATGGCAGCAGAACTTGCAATTTCATATTATCCAATCAAGACTTTTATCATATTATAACTTGCAAGGCATATAAACATGTGTATGCCACAAAAATAACCAATGTTGTACCTCTCACAACCCAACCAAAAACCTATACAGTATATGCAAATGATGAGCTGAGGGAGAATGACTAGAATCAGCCAGCCGACCTTAGATCCATGACTTCCAAAATACGTAGAAACACATCGTAGAGTCAACCTTATTTACAGCAACTGAAAAACAATATTTGCATTTGGGTGAGTTGCAAACTCAATGAGCATATTCAAATAACGTAGTATTTAACATCACATAAGTTATAATTCATATTCACATAAGCATATGAATATAATCACATGATTCATCATAATATGTACATCAACTCACAGGATTCATATAAAACGAAATGATGCACATGTATGTCCGTATTGTTATGCTGTTATGAACCAACTAATACGAACAATTCGTGATCACGATAATGGCCATGGCACTCTGTATTGTAATCCCCATGAGTTAAATGAACTCGGGATCTGTATTCTTTTATTTCGTAATTATGACCGTACTCAGAATGCAATAACACATGGTTCAAGGTCATTAGCGACCATAACAGAGTTCTTTAATCTCTTATAAATGCACATGTCATAATCATATGTATAACATCGTAATCATTCACCAGTTCAAGGTATTCATATAATACGAATCACATTCTCATATAAAGTTAAATGTCAAGTTATAAGGATATACTCACAATCGATACTCCTATCTCATATGAATCACTTAATTCGTCTTATATGTGCCCTGATCGAAATTATGACCTGTAAACGCATGTCAAATGCACAACCAAGTTTAATATCAAATTTCTACTACCCATTTCAGTATATGCATGTTCTCTATGATATGTTCATATTAGAGAATCTTATATCCAGTATATCTCACAAGTCTAATTTAATTAAATAGTTATGTACTTTCGGTTTACACATTAAAATTCGTAGAAAATTGAAACTACAACATAATCTCAATTTTCTTGTTAAATATTGTTTATCATTGTTTAATCTATCTCATATATTAATTCAATAATCTTTGGGGATTATTTCAAAATTAAGTCATAACATAAACATGAGAAAAAGTGAAGAAAAACTACCTCAAAAGGAACATAGCGAGACGATGATTCCAGATATGTACTTATTTTTTAGTTTTGAAGACGTTTCGAAGTCCAAAAATCGACGAAACTACAACCCCTTTTTCTCTTCCCTCTTACACTTACTCACGGCATTTACACCTAGTAAACCATGTGAATGTGTGCAAATCTGATAAAATTGGAGGCGGTTCCCGATTTTTAATTTTTTTTTATTTACAAATTTCAAAACTTACCAAAATACCCTTCAAATTTATTCATTAACTTGATTCAATATATTACATCTACTATATTACATCTATTCATTAAATCTATTCAATATATTTATTATTATTCTTAAAATATATTCATTATATATATTCTTATCACTAATTTAATCAATATTTTACTAAATTTAATCAATATCTTACACTATTCCATATTTTATAATCTCTTCAATATTTTTATTCTTATTATTATTTTTATTATACAAATATATATATTCATCTTCTTATTCGTCAAATTTATTCTATTCACAACCTCTATACTTTCCAATGCATATATAAAATATCACAATATATACAATTATGCTGTTGAATGATTTCATATATGTCATGATGTCTATATATGATTGTGTAAAATATTCGGGTCATGACATTTTTATTATGACTACCACCATATTCACGATAAGGAATAGGCTGTGAGCCTGGTGTATGGGATGATCGTCTTTAGTTTCATTTTGAGACGTTCTCCTTTATTCCTGGAATTTGAAATTCTCACGTTTTATTTTTAGCTTGTTAATTAATCAATACAATTTCTCATGTTCTGAAATTTATCATCAAATCCTTTTTCTAAAGAAAATTCTTTGAAAGTACAACAGTGAGTACAATCATAAAGAAAGGGAGCTATGGCAGCAAGTTTTTAATTCTCAAGCAAAACAAAATTACCAATGTTTCATAAATAAGTCAACTCATGACACAAACTTGCAAGGACATTATGCTAAGCCGAATATAAAGAAAACAGGTCACAGAACGACTTGACAACAACCAAACTTCATTCCAACAATCTCCACTGCTGATTGTTTGTAACTAGGCTTTCGAAGCTCTGCCCAAAAAAAAAAAGGCAAAGTTCAGCAGCTCTGATGCGGAACGAAATAAATATGGAGATTAAGAATAATCTATCAATGGTGTATACAATGCCTAGAAGGATAGTTTCACTGAAGGGCGGCTTACATATTTTATTGAAGGCCACAATGTCGCAACTTTGGACATGTTCATTTATGGGTTCAACCGTGAGGTATTCCTCAATGAGTGTATCAACAGACACCAAGTCATCCACAATGGTCATCATAATCTGCAGCTTCTTGATACCATACCCTACAGGGATAAGTTTAGCTGCAAACAACATGATATGTAGTCAGGATCGATGCTCCATCATAAGAAACCTCCGTACATGAAAATATCACTTATCAGTTTTCGTGCCACTCTCTACACAGGGTGCAAAAAAAGATTTTGCAATAAAAACCAAAGAAAGGGAAAAAAGCAAATATCTTAATGTGAAATATCAGATAAGCCTTGAACCACCTGAAAATATTCATGAATTGCGAGAGAATAACTTACATGCTCCCCAGAATAGACCTTCCATCTGCACACTTCTAACAGCTTCCTCTAGCTTTTTCATGTCCGTCTCATCATCCCATGGTTTTACATCCATCAGGACGGATGACTTCCCAGCTGAAACAGAACAGACATTGACAAGACCCATATGTTAAACTAGCGTTGTTGGTTGGGTATGCAGAAATTTAAACAACAAATGCAAACACAATATCACACTAAATAATGTCCCTACAATAATTATTAGGACACAATTATCACCAAATTACAGCTCATTTATTTAAACGAAGGATGTAATGCTTCACAATTCATATAACAAGAAGAAAATAATTTCTTGCACAGATATAACAAATAACCCACACTCTTTCTTCTTTCCAGATGCCTTCACGGCTGCCGCACGTTCTTCGGCAGCTTTCTTTTCTTCCTCAGTTTCCTCACCGAACAAGTCCACGTCATCGTCGTCATCATCATCCTCAACAGCTGAGGCCTAAAAGATACATTTCATTCATTCACAAAGTCATAAAAATTTGACATCAGACTCAGAGGTTAGAAAGTTTACTCAAGAAATTAAAATGGCATAACTAGCAAAGTAGATAAACATAAAGTAAATAATAACTACATTAGAGGGACCACCTTGTAAGAATTTTGGCCATTATAATTTGAATAAATTAATGCAAAGTGTCAATGTTTTTATATCTTGCCTTACTGTCTGCAGCTGGAGGAGTTGTGATTGCCTCCTCAGTGGCTGGAGCTGACCCTTCAATAGTCACACCACATCCTTCACCAGAAACTCCACTGCAGATGCCCAATCATAACAATAAAACCTACAGAATGCTGATATTTACGTACATAATTAAAAGACATACGAGATCCTCAACAACGCCTCAATATGGTTGTACCACCGTGACACGTTCACAATGTCAGATGACGGAGGCTTCGCAAGGGCAGTATGCACAGTGAGATCGTCTTTTGAAGCTTGATACCTGAAACAGCATATGAAGACAATACTTAACTAACACACAGATATAGTTTTTAATCTAGTATCAATAACCAACAAGAGAGACCGTTGATATGATCATATGGTGTTCCATTGTTTTGATTAATCCAATCCAACCAACAGCATATGGTGTTCCATAAACTCTTATCACGTCCATGGTCAAACCAAGACCAATCATAAAACACAACAAAACCACAAGTCACAACATTGGTTGAATTAGTAGCGATCGCAAAGATGCCATACTTGCTTAATGATTAGTGTGAAAAGCAGGTGTAGATGCCATACCAAGACCAATCATAAAACACAACAAAACCACAAGTCACAACATTGGTTGAATTAGTAGCGATCGCAAAGATGCCATACTTGCTTAATGATTAGTGTGAAAAGCAGGTGTAGATTTTACAAACTGTCTTAGGTCTTTCTTGAAATAAGAGTACATAAAAATCGATTCTCTTCACCATGTTCCTATCTATTAACACAAAAATCAGCCTTTATAGCGTTGAGTTCTTCGGATTGAATGACTTCAAAAGAAATTAACAAATAAAAAGCATCATATAATTTGGTAGGGGTCTCAGAGATGTTAATAAAAAACTGACCCAGTTATATAACTGCGAGATAACAGATATTCATCAAGCTTCTTGAGGCCAGCATCCAAATTGACGGAGAACAAAGTCATGGCTTAATAAGACTCGAGAGCGAATCGATCAGTTCTGCGCCGCATGAATATTATTGTTTTCAGGGGAAAAAATGCTAACAGCGAAATCAAATAGCCATGATGAATCAAATCCAAGCGAGATTAGAAATTTTGCTGCCATATACAAGTGATAGTACGAATATATACATTTGAGTAAATTAGGGCAAAAGAAATCCGGCGGAAGACTTACAAGTGCGGCGCCGCGGTCGTGAGACTGACCTCTGGAGTTCGAAATCAAAGTGATGGAGATTAGGGTTCACAGGGGGTTAAATAATATGACTCGAGAATTCCATTTAACCCTATAATTTCGGAATATTTGATATTTGCTACCATAGGTGATACCCTCGATGGGGGATCGATCTACCTAATAGGTTATAACCGACCCAATTAGCCTATTTTAATAAACAAAAATGAGTTGTAGTGTTTTGGAAGATATATTTCAATATTCTCGGAATATACATGGATTTATTTGCCATATACAATACAATTTCATGTTGATTAGAACTCTTCTCCCAGATTGACTAGAACTCTACAATTATAGATTTACTAGAACTCTTATTCTATATTGAATGAGATTATATCTCTACATCTATAAATAGAGGGCACATAACCCTCATTCAGGTACGTCTTTTATAATACGCCTTTCATATTATGCAAAGTCTATAATTTCAATACTGTTCATTGAAACCTATAATGACTTGTGCGTCGGAGTGACTTCGCTTATGGGCGGAGTCATCTTACCCATTTTTCTTTGATATACAGATATATTTTGGGGGTGGTTCAATTCAATTTAATAGAAGATAAATCGTTTGTTGCATCATCACACGACATTTATTGAAGATCACACTTTTTGGTGATATCAATAGGTTTTTTAAAATTAAAGAATTTATTCCACGTTATCAGAGAAAGATGGACATGAAGATTGGGAAATGATTCTTAGTTTCTTACATTGTTCGCATCCCAAAAGTATATTTTTGGAAGTAGTTATTTTGATTAATAAACCATATGAAACTACATCCTATGTATGTTTTACATAATGACTTATAATTGTTAAAACATCATATATCTCATGAGCTCACCCATATACAGGGACGATTCTACGTGTATGAGAGGGGTACTCAAAAAAATTATATGTATAAATTGTATCGCCTTAGAATTGCATTTTATCCCCGTAAAATTACTGTTTCCCCATAAAATTGCATTTGCTCTCATAAAATTAATTTTACCCCCCAGTTTTTATTTTATTATCTTTTGTCTCCTCACCACAAATTCTAAATTCGCCTCTACCCATATTGTAGGATGGACTGAGCTTTAAGACCCAATCTGACCTCAACAATTTTAGCCTATACATATTTATTTTTTATGGGTTTCGATATCACAATATTATGTATATGAGCTCTATATTTACTCTCATCTTGTTGGATATTGATTGTGAGATCAAGATTTGTAATCTATTTTCGATTATTTCGATTACGATGTCCAAAAAATTTGTGTTTTGATGTTTTAGCTGATTTGGCGAAGAATTAGAGTCGGCATCTTCTTATTTTCCTTATATATATCTTCGCGCAGAATGTTGCCAAATAATGGAATGCAAATTTTAAGCACGATCAAAAGCTTCCAATGGGACAAACCCTCGTGCTTCCATACTACACATCCCAGGATAAACACATAACGAAACTAAAGTTAAGGGTCTAACATGGTACAAGTCAAGCCTATACAAGGAATTTGGTGATTGCAGGATACACTATTCAGATGTAGGTCATTTTGAGATTCTGCAAAGTATATCAACCAAAGTTATCCCCACAAACCATTTTAAACTATAACGTTAACGAGTCATGCATGGGAGTTCATAATAATTGATAAAATAAAGAGCCGGATCGTGTTCAACTATCACAAAAAGAAGTTTTAACAAAAACTGAAATGAGGCTAACTAATAATCTTTTTCACATCCTTTCCTGCTTACTGAGTGATTGCCAAGGTTCTCGTATCAACATAAATCCTGCAATGGCACACAAAAGTTCTCAAGTCAGATGCGATTTAATCAGAATCCCTGTTGGTTTTAAATTTAAATTACTGAGGAAAAGATGATGTAGGAGATAATAGTGATGAGCAAAAATAAGTATAGTTGGAATGTTGTTCGTTGATGTTTACTTCCGCAATCTGAGGGAAAAATTTCCATGACTGCCAACTAAAAATAACTTTAAGCATGCAAATTTTTTCCTCCCTTGAAGCTACTCTCACTTTCCATTGGACGTCTAACCACATGATGACCCCTCAAAGGTTAAGTTTTGTCAATTAGATGCTTCAAGAACAATGTACAAGGACTAGTCTCCACAACTCCATCTGTGACACAAGGTGAAGAACAAAGAAAGAAAAAAACACACACACAACCATAGATATTAAAGGTGCAAGGTTATTGATGCACTGTGCGCTATCGAGATGAGGTGCAGTGAGATATATCAAACAATAATTTACACACCAAAAAGAATTTTCGTCCTAACATCTATTGTAGAAACTACCAGACAGTAATAAAACAAATATTTATCAGTTAGCAAGCAAAATGAATTATCATTACAATTCATTTCACCTTAAATTCATAATATTTACATTCTAAATTCCCTTAAAGTACATACTGACGTTTTTCAGCGGCAATAAGGCACATGCTTCACAGTCAATGCCAGCACTTCTGGCGTGTTGCGCCTTTACTTGCACTTAGGAACAAGGGCTTTGCACCACTACACCTTGAGCATCGAAGTATGCTTTGTGGGTTTCTAATCATGCACAGAACAATTCAACACTAACTTTGAATGGTTATATGCCGGTAAAAACACGGTTCATTGTGGTTATCAGCCATACAACCCTAGTGTTGACTCATGGGCCATATTTCCAATTTGATTTCTTTTTTAATTTCAGAAATTTTATCCCCTCCACTGATGAATTATAATACGCAAAGGAGGAATTGCCACAAATCATGTTAATAGGGCTGAAATGCACAGGTATATCTTGTTCTTTGTAGACAAGTTAAATCCAAGTGATTGGGCAGCTGTAACATT
This sequence comes from Haberlea rhodopensis, assembly GCA_907163345.1. Taxonomy (NCBI): domain Eukaryota; kingdom Viridiplantae; phylum Streptophyta; class Magnoliopsida; order Lamiales; family Gesneriaceae; genus Haberlea; species Haberlea rhodopensis. The sequence continues at coordinate 59,713 of CAJQUN010000909.1, forward strand.
TATGTGGCAGAGATTAGAGTCTAAATGGACATGGAGATCTAACTTTGGAGTTTAAGGCGTATCCCACTGTTCCATGAACAACCTCGCTCCCAAAATTTTAGTAATAGGCAACACTGGCACGCGCCATCAAAAACAAAATACAACTGAACATTAACAAATCACAGTTTAGCTGAACTTCTGTAATTCGACGTTAACAATTTTGAATCAATTAAATCAATAAACGAACAGATCTCTAAATTTCGTACCGATTACAATCAATAACTTTTCTGACAAAAATCTAGTCAATAATGACGTCACTTGAACTAGTGAAATAGATACCTACTTGATGCGATTAAAGCCTTAAGAGGCACCGACGATGATATTGTTGATAGGAATGAAGATCAATTTGACGAAAAAGCCTACGAATCCCATCACCACGAACCCGATCGCTGTACGAGTCGCCACCTTCGTGAATTCTGCATGCACACATCAATTACACCATCAATTATTCACACTACGAAAAACAAGAATAACGACCATAGATTCATAGTTTCCGAAGAGTTTGTACCTTTGCGATCAGGCTTGTGACATCGCTTAACAAGTCGAACGCTGTCCTTGGCGAAATCTCTCAGTGGATCGAAAACTTGGTCCAAAGCATCCATTTTCTTCGATTTGATTTTACTTCTATCCTCTTTTTTTCCGAGAAACTGGATTTTGAAGCTTAAACACCGAAACCTCGGATTTGGTTAATATTTTGGGGCAGGGTTTCAGATTCGTTGACATTAAAAAAGGTGACGATACCTGAAATTACCTAATAGCCCCCATGAAAACGAATTTTTGTTTTTCGTCCTCGAAAGTCGAATGAAAGCCGGTTTCTTTTTTCTTTCTTTCTTTTTTTCTTTCTTTTTTTTTTTCTTTCTTTCTTTTGAGAAATGGAAATCCGGTTTCAAAGAGCATGAAATAATAAGTAATTATTTATGAAATTATAATAAATATGATTTTACTGGATAATTATTAAAAATTATTAATTTATTTTACATAATTGGATAGTTTTACCTTCTTTTTTTTAGAAAGAACTGTATTGTATGTTATATCACATCATTAGACCAAAATTAGAGTTCTTTTTAGCTCCTCGATTTTACCGGGATAGATAAGAGTACATGCATATTTTGAGCGTACTCGAGTTCGAGTCGCGTTTGGCACAAAAACAAATTAATTTAGCCCCCTCCCACACTCAAAAAATAATAATTAAAAGTCCTTTTTTCAACATATGTTTATTTTCTAATGCAAATTTTTTTTTTTATTAAATGGTGGGGATATAAGGTCTCATTCACGATACCTTCGTGCTTAAGTTGAGGGTAGGTGCAACCAGAGCTAATAGCTCGTGGCATTTTCTAATGCATTTTTGCTGACACCCCATTTTAACAAAAGAATCGAAACTCAACAGCATCATGTGGAAGAGACTTAATGGTGGATTGAGGATCTTGTAGTTAGAGAAGATCCAATTCTACGAACTCGCTTTGAAACTCATAAATCCTTCAGTCCTCCTTAAAGAAACTACATCTGGCAAAACCTCTGAAAAAAGTACCTTTAAAGGGCTTGAGTAACCAGATTCGACCCAAAAACGAACCGGTTGAATCCGCTTTCAAACGATACACTGATCCGGGTTTAACCCAGACCAAAGTCGTTTCGTTGGGTCGGAATTGGGGCTCCACCGATTTCAGTCCCAATGAAATTGGATCCAGATAGAACCGGAATCGATTCCATAAATTTAAAGGCCTGGCCACCAGGCTGTTGCCCAACAGCTAATAGTTGTTGGGCAGCTATTTTTAATTAAAAAAAATTTAACGACAAAATTTTTTCCTATAAATCCCTCATTAATCAACACCAAATTCATCCAAATTTCAAACAACTCTCTTACTCTCCCATTCTCTCATCCAATATCATCTAATTACATACAATTATATTATCACAATTTTATTATCAATTTGTTATTATCATTATTAGTTTCGTCGAGATAAATTATTTTCAATATTACGATGACATATTCTTCTACTAGTGGTCGTACTGGTCCCGCTCCCTCAAATCCACCTACAATACAAGAAATTATGATTATTTTGCCGACCTCGATGATGTGCACGATATTTTCGAGGAAGTGGACCAGATTGCAGAACATGTCTCTTCCCAAATTTCGTCGCAAGATAGGTCATCCGCAACTACTACCGCTGCGAGTCGCACGAGTAACCATCTCAAATGAAGCAAGGTTTGTGATCATTTCGATGTCGCCCAAAACTAGGTACAAAAGAATCGGTTGTTGTTTGTAAAATATGTAAAATCACTTATAATTATAAAACAGGCAGTTCCGCCGGAGGTACCAAAACTTTTAAGAAACATTTAGTTGAGAAACATAGTTTAATGAGGTTACTCTACAACCAGTATGTAGGGAACCAACATGACTTCAAATTAATCATCAAAATGACACTAATTTTATCTAATCACCTGCAATAAACTGTTTGTCTCTAGTTCGCTTTGTTATTAGATGTGAACTTCCCTTTTTGCTATATTAACACAACGGCTTTGTTGAATTTGCTTATGACATCTAACCTGGTTTTACACATATTTCTAGACACGGTTTGCGAAATAATTGTATGTATGTGTTTGTTGATTACCATAAATCTTTAATTGATCATCTTTCTTCTATAAGCTACGGAGTTAGTTTAACAACTGATAATTTGACGAACATAAAACAAATTTTCTTGTTGTTACTTGTTATTGGATTGATGATAATTGGTGCTTGCGTAAACTAATTTTATCACTTGATGAAATACATTATTCACATACATCGCTAAATATATTGTTAATGTTTGTACATTTTATGGAATTACAAATATTTTTTTTCGATTACACTTGACAATGCAGAAAATAATATGACGGCGATAAATGATCTGAAAGTACAATTAAAACCAAAACTTGATGTTGTTTTTTTTTATAATGTTAACTGTGCACGTCATATAATTAACTTAGTTGTAAATGTTGGTTATGAAGATTCCGAATGTCGTAGCATTGAAAACTTAAAAACTATTGTAAATAGTTACGGCAATCGCTCATTATGTGTGATTGGAAACATATTCGTGCAAACAAAGGTCATCGGTATACTATTTTTTCCATCACCATTGAAACTATATGGAATTTCTTTGCATAGTATGTTAGAATCAATATTACCTTATCAGAATGCTTTAACTTCTTTCTATAGTGCTTATCAAATGCCTGACAGTGATGATAATTATTATTGTGTCATTCGGATAAGTAACAATGTACTGCTTATAAAGAAGCAACCAATCGTTTCCGGTGTTTCTTATCCTAATTTTCATTATTTTATTCACATTGTATTTAACATGTTTTGTAAATTTATTGAATGTTGAGATGATTATGATTTGTCACAATTCTTTGGTCATTTGGAGGCCAAATTTAAAAAATATTGTGAACAAATACCACTCGTGCACTGCATATCTACACTTTTAGATATTAGCCAAGGCAACAACTCATTAGATACTTTTTTTTTGAATATTACGCTACATTTTTAAGAAAAATGTTGGCGATCAAAAGATGTCAATCATACATTTTCTCCAAATATATGTTTAATTTGTATCATACTGAATGTGGACAAGGATCATCGTCATAGAGAGGAGAAGATGAAGAAGACAATACACAGTGAAGAAGTTGATGGATTAATCTGCTGAGGGGTCTTGGTAGAAAGAAGTTGAGAGGAAGTGGAATGACATCTACCGTCGAACGAATTGCAATTCTTCTTGTGTCAAATGTTCACAACGGATGAAAATTTTGACATATTGCATTGATGGAAGACAAACACTATACAATATACTATCTTAGCTAGAATTGCTATAGACGTTTTTTCGGTTCAAACATCCAGTGTCGCATCGGAGTCGGTCATCTCAACTTGTGGTCAAATCATTGGAGACCATATGTGTTCTCTTAATGTAGAATCATTATGCATGCTTACATTACTCAAAGAATGGTTCGACGCTGGAAGAAAGAATAAAAGATAATAAGGAGTCGACGAGTTCGGCAACCAAAGTTTCCGAAAAAGAAGAATATGCGAAAACTATACTAATCAATTACGATAAATAATGTAATTTCTCATTAATTTCAAATGCCTTAGTTTTTACCTCATATTTTTCATATTCAATAAAATAGCTATTTTTCCTTCGCAATGTATGTATGAGTTGAAAATATATTTTGAATTCTTGAAAAAAAAAGAATTAAAAAAAAAGAATTTAGAATTTAGAAAAAAAATTAATTATCAGACCGGTTGGATACTATCTGGTAACACCCTGAGCGGGAATCACGTATGCTCAACATTTATCATATTACAATTTCTATAAATATACATATTTGACATAAATATGAAATATCATAGTGATTGCAGGTTTATAATGTTAAGTTTGGATGTATGTATTTTATTTGAATGAAGGAATTTTATTTGAGAATATATTTGAAATTTGTATTAGAATGATATTGTGATGCCTGAAAAAGCCATAGAAATTATAATTGAGAATTATGAGGTAAGCATGTGGTCAGATTGTAATTAAAATAAATCATGAGCCCAGAATAAATTGTTTATCGGTTATAACTTTCACATATGGTGTCAACACGAAGCTAATAGCGAGATCTACAATCGTCATGTTGACACTATTGACGAGTTTTGCACATAAAAATACTGAAAGTGCCTCGTAAGAGGTGACACGTGTCATGGCGACACATGTCACCTAACAACAACAAAATCCACCTATGACACTACGGCTTCATATATCTATCCACATGTTGTATTGTCAAACTACATAATAAAAAAAGAAGGTGGTCTGATTGAAGACGTAGAAGGAGGAGAAAGAGGGTTTTCAAAATTTTACAATTCCAATTACTTTCTCTTCAGTAGCTTAATGATCAAGCTAAGTATAGATTCAAACTCCTCTTGATTACATGTACGTATTGACGTACGAGCATGTATTGATATTCCTATTCCTATTGATGTTGATTATGATAGATCATTGATTGTAAATGACTGATGATTTGAGGGTCGCTGGAATGAGTAGATTGTGTCGCAGTAGCAGGGGAGCGACGTGTGTGTATATCAGGCTTGGTATTGCTGCTATATCGATTATATAGTTGATGGGTCGCGATGATGATGCGACGATGGGGTATAGTAGGCTTGATGTTGCCACTATATCGATTATATACACGATGGGTCGCGATGATGATGCGACGATGGGGTATAGTAGGCTCGGTGTTGCCACTATATCGATTTGTATATCGGATGTGATATGATTGAGGTGATGACTAATGGATTTTGATTTCAGGTTAGGGAATTGAGTTACAGAAACAGTCAGTGAATTCTTGTAATCTGAATATTAATTTCAGGGAGTATTTTTGTTACGTTTCAGTATTTTATACTGTTGACACTATGTGTTTATAATTATGTTGTTCTTATTGCTGATGTGTGTGCTCACCCATTTTGGGGGTTGTTTCTGTTGAAACAGGTATCGGGCTTAGACATTAGAGTTGGAGACATGATTAAGAGTTGTTGAGTTTGATATGTCTAAGTCCTTGTCACTTACAATGAAATTGTCTTAGGATAATACATATGTTTCAACTAGTTGTGGCTCGCATGTGAGCTTGTTTACATCTGTACATGGCTTGTATGTATTACTCTATGATTTGGTTATCTTGTGTTGAGGCATGTGATTTATGTCATATTGAAATTGAGTAGACGTCATATATTTTTGTGAACTTATATATGTCATGTTGTGTGTTGTTGGGAGGTCCAATTACGGGGAGATCATGTCAAATTTTTTTATACAAATGACGTCATGTGTTGTCTGTTTACGTGGTGACGTTTGGGGCACTACAGATATATATCTTATATGCATTTCAAATCCATCACAATTACCATTATATTTATATAAATTAGTAAATTTGTGGTTTGAAATACACCCAATTTAAATTTATACAAACAATTAAATGAATTCAAAATCAACGATTTAAAATTCATGATTTGAAATCCTCAATTCAAATGTACCATAAGATTTATTAATATTACTTTTATTATTTCCAACGAAGAATAAGCATCTAATAATTATTATAGAGTAAACTTTTATTTCATAATATATATATAATATAAGTTAATAACTATATTAAGCTTGAGCACGACTTTGGTATGTTGTATAACTTTTTGTTAATTGTCAATATTACCCCTATTTATTTGATACAGTATTTTCATTCACTCCAAATAATTTTATAATTATCATTTTATTATTTGACAATTTTAATAATTGCCATATTGTCTTTATTCTATGATACTATGCCAATTTTTATTAAAAACGGAATTAGTTATTAATATTACCCCAGTTTGATAATTGTTATTTTACTCCTGACAAATCTATAATTACCATTTTATTCTGTCTATAATTTCAATAATTAGGGTACCAATTTATACATATATAAATTAAAGAACCCGTCAATTATGAATCCAATTCGATATTTTAGTTCAAATAAAAAAAAATTAGAAACACATTGCACAATAATATATATAAAAAAGATAATATGTGAGGGTGTTAGTGGTATGAACTAAAATGAATTTACCATAATATTCTTACATGTGTTTGTCAAATAACAAATATGATCAATATGCTAAATAACAGCAAGATCGGCAAATTTAATTTTTTATTATAAAAAAAAAATATATTCATAAAATATGGTTGTTTGAAAAAGTTTAAGATTGTATTATAATTTGCACTCCAAGAGTGCAAATTATAACACTATTCTAAAGTTGCATTCTTGGAGTGCAACTTTACAAAATTTTTTTTTTTTTATAAAGTTGCAATCCAAGAGTGCAACTTTAGAATAGTATTATTTTAATTATAAATTAAAAATAATTTTAAATTTTTGATTATTAAAAACAATTTTTTTTATTGGTATTATGTTTTACATAAAAATTTTAAACCACATAAATAGTTGAAATATGAATAAATGATCTGAAATAGCACACATAAAAATAAATATATTATTCTTTACATTGAACTCTAAATATTTCCTCCGGTCCCACAACCACGTCTATGTATCAGTCGTTGTGGTCTTCTAGATGGCTATGATTTAATTTCTTCTGAATTATGCTACCTATTAACCATATTTTTTGTAAGGATGTGCATATGGAGCAACTAAGACTTAGTTGCTCAAGTTTGAGTGAGGATGAAGGGATTTCACCCAGGGTCATACGTGTATTAGATCAGAACTTAGCTATTGTGGATGAAGTGCGTCAACTTGCTCGGACACAACAAAATAGATATGGTATGCCTGCACGGCAGCGAGATACCACTAGAGGGGGCAACCGGGGGAGAAGACGGTCAAGTACCTCTGATACTCAGGTAGATGCTCATGATGATATCCCTCCATTTACTACTGATACATATGATGCAGGGGGACATCAACATCACACCGTTCTTCATTCCATTATGATGCCACATCTTCTGACTACTACGTCACACAACTTGCCCACGTGGAGGAGCCATCACCATACACTCCATATATATCAGATCCAACTCAAGCATACATTGGAATCTCATTTACGGATCTTCTGCTTCGTGTACCCGGTTCTACACAGCCACGTCCACATTTTGATATCTCACCTGTTACATTCTCCGACTTGACGCCACAATATGATATTGGTGAGTCCAGCGCTAGGACTAGGCCCTCTCAATCACAAACGCGGAATGTAGATGTAGTTGAGCCATCTAGAAGACCACAACGACTGATACATAGACGTGGTTGTGGGACCGGAGGAAATATTTAGAGTTCAATGTAAAGAATAATCTATTTATTTTTATGTGTGCTATTTTCGATCATTTATTCATATTTCAACTATTTATGTGGTTTAAAAATTTTATGTAAAACATAATACCAATAAAAAAAATTGTTTTTAATAATCAAGAATTTAAAATTATTTTTAATTTATAATTAAAATAATACTATTCTAAAGTTGCACTCTTGGATTGCAACTTTATAAAAAAAATTTTTTTTGTAAAGTTGCACTCCAAGAGTGCAACTTTAGAATAGTGTTATAATTTGCACTCTTGGAATGCAAATTATAATAGAATCTTAAACTTTTTCCAACAACCATATTTTATGAATTTTTATTTTTTTTTATAATAAAAAATTAAATCTGCCCAGCAAGATCCCTGATAATTTTGTTAATCATAATAATATCAAAAAAAGTATTTGGGATGATATTAAACAACAAAATCAATTTAAAAAAAGTTTATTATATTTCAAAAGCCAAAATAAAAAATTCAATTTATAATTATATCTCATTTTACAAAACAAAACAATATTATATATATATGCAATGCGTGAAAGTGAGCACTAGTTATTATTATGGGGGCGGTTGCGGTCATGTTGAGTAAAATTCTATAACTTTGGTGTGAGCCGTCCGTCAGCAGTTTAACGTGACGGTTTAGTAGACCAGAGAGAAGAGCGTGATGGTAGAGTATTACGCGTCGCTCCCGCTAAATTCCTCATCTCATATTTTCACCGAAAATTTTAAAATTTCATAGCTCCACTCATACCCGCCTTTTGATCCAAATTCTATTCAATTAATTCCCAATTCATTCAATAAATGTCGCAAAACCCTAGTTGGCTCTCGATTTAGCCTGAAAACAAACCCTAGTTTTAGCTATTCACAGTCGCATACATTAGACGAGGCGTTTTCTAGGGTTTTAGGGTGTTCTTAAAACCACCCTCTGTGAACTTATGGCTTCGGAAAAGGAAGCAATAGAAGAGTGCAAGAATCAAGAGGATAAGAATTTAGTTGAAGTTGAAGAAAAGAAGGATGTTGAGGAAGAAGAAGGTGAAGTAGAAGCGAAAGAAGCGGGAGTAAAGGAGGAGAATCGAGATAAAGAAGATGAAATAGGAAAGACGGAGGAAAATGTTAAGAGAAAAGAAGAAAAGAGGGAAATGGAAAGGAAGAAGAAGAAGAGGGAAATGTAACGGAAGAAGAAGAAGAGGGAAATGTAAAGGAAGAAGAAGAAGAAGGGGGAAGTGGTGAGGAAGAAGATGGAAAAGAGGAGGAAAAAGATGATGAAGGGATAGGAAAAACGAAGGTTAAGACAGAGAAGAAAAGTCAGAAGAAGGGTTCGAGAAAAGTGAAGCGAGCAAGTGAGAAGGCCGAAATCTCATCACCAAGGACGCCTGGGATCGAGAGGCCGAGCAGGGAGAGGAAAACGATTGAAAGATTTACGGTGAATGTGACTGCAAGGGGAACCCCTGTTACCAAGCCCTTGGCCGTCGAGAAGGTAACCTTATAAGCACCCTTATATAAGCTCCGCGCCGTTATCAAAACTGAAGACTAGCAAGGATCATGATTGATGCTGTTATTTTTTGGTGGAATACTTTGTAATTAAGTGGCTTTAAATGTGTGGGTTGGGCTTTTTGGGTAAAATCAGATCAAAGAAAGCAAGAGGTATTTACTTCTTTTAGTTTGTGGTCAATATGTAAAGCGGACAGTGTCTATCTATTTTAGAATGAGAGCAGAATATATTGCTTGTGTGGTATATAGTTTTGTGAGCAAAGGTAGATGGATAAGAATACATGAGGAAAGATTAGAACTCGTGCTATTATCTCTTGGTAATTAAATTATTGGTGTACATAATTTCTTACAAGGATGTAGAATGCCTGAAAGAACTAGCGCATTGGAAGTGAAAAACAAAATTCCTTGTTTACAATACTTCATTTGTCTCCACCTGTTTTGGCCTTTCACTCTCCTCGTCGAGCCGAGTGTTGCATGTATAATCTGTTTTTGACATCATTCTTTCAGTTAAAGTGGTTAGAGGTGCATTTGACTTGTAGTTTGATTGAACTTTGGGGATGAAAGAACATGTTAATCTAATAGCTTCTTACATTATTCAAGCCAAATGCTGTTTCGATGGATACAACATAAAATTCTAATCACAGAATTGATTGACTGTCTCTCTCTTTTATTTTCTTGGCTTAGCATGTATTATGTAATATATTAAAATTGATATCTTTTACATAATGATTTGTTTTTTTCCGTGAAATTGAAAATATACTCTGTTGAGGGAAATGATCCCTCTTTTTAGTTTACCTTCCATTGTTTCTCACCAGTACTTGCTCTATTGACTCTTTTATAACAGGGTCGAGGTACACTGCTGAAGGACATTCCAAATGGTAAGATTTTATTGTTCCACCTGATTTTTTTCTTTCGGTAAGAAGCTTTTTAAAAGTGATAAATCCACAAACTATCCAAGAGATTTGATTTAATTCGTCATAGTTTAATCTCGAGTTTCTTTTATGATGTTTGTTTGATTGATCAGTGTATCTTTCCATTTATATTATTGTGTCGTGTTTTCTGGAATGTGTGTTGATAAGTCTGCATTTAGTATTCCAATTTTATGTAAATATATGTTGTGGAACAGAGAAAACATCCACTTTCTCATTCTGAAATTCATCCAGTGCTGTAGTATAGTATTGAAGTAATTGTCTCTATTTATGGATATCTGGCTCCATTAAGAAATACATCCTTTAGTATAGTGTTGAAGTTATTGTCTTCTATTTATGGATCTCTTGCTCCATTAAAAAATACATCCTTTACTGCTGTCCCATCTCTTATTGATTTTGATCCATAGTACCACTATTTGCTTGTTAGTTTACCAGGATTACTCTACTTGGTGAAGACTAGAAACAGCCTTATTTGTGATTGGTCAATTATACATTAACAATTTGATGTGTTTTGTTGATCACTGTTCATCAACCTTATTTAAATCACTAGAATCAAAACGAGTTTACCAGCATAGGGTTTGTACAATCAGTATGGTGTAGGATTGATGCAATGCATTAGTGGTGTCTGATAGAGGAAAATTATAGCAACAATAACCCAGGAAATTACAAATAAAAGTGTTTCAGAACTGAAATTCAAGGAAATTACAAGGAAAATATTGAAAGACAAAGGCTCAATATTACTCAGGGAAGTTAACCTCCCCTGCCCAAGCAAAGCTTGCTCCTAATGTTCATTCTTCAAATCTGATATCCTCCCATGTTACTCCACCTTCTCTTTTATATCTGTTCTTCTCCCATTCCAACTGATTAACCGCCCCACTCCTCCTCTATGCGACGTGCGACGTGCATTCCTTATTTGATAAACAATATCTGATGTGGGCTTTTCCTTTTGGGCTGCACTGGTTTGATTACTATTTGCTTCTCTTGGGTTGGCTACTGGACTTGCTATTGGGCTTTCTATTAACTTGTTTGTGATAATACCCCTCTCCATAACATCAACCTTGTCATCAAGGTTTAAAGTAGGAAATTGTCTTTGTATCTCAGTCATCGTCTCCCATGTTGCTTCATTCACTGGTTTGTCCTCCCATTGAATCAATACCTACCTGATTTCTTCCTGGCCCTTAGTTATTATTCTGTGACCAATTACTTGTTTTGGATAAAGATCCGCTTCGAGGTCGATTTCCAACTCTTTAGGCAAATGAGAATTTCCAACATAATAGCCCCTCGCCTTTTTAAGCTGGGAGGCATAAAACACTGGATGAATCCTCGAGCCTTCAGGGAGTTTCAACTTATATGCGACTTCCCCCACACGAAGGGACCAAAAAACATGGCTGCAAGTTTTTGGTTAATTATTCTAGCCACTGATGATTGTCTGTGTGGCCTCAACTTCACAAAAACCAAATCCTCCATTTCAAAAGAGATATCCCGGCGGTGTATATTAGCATATTTTGCCGTACGTTGCTGTGATCGATGTAAGTTGAATTTCAATTGTCTCAAAATTTCACCTCTCTCTGTCAACTCTCGTGCTTGTCTCAACATTAGATTCCCTGGGTAGGTACTTGAGTAAAGTAGGGGCAGGCTTGACATAAACAATTTCGAAGGGGGTAGCCTTACTTGGTGAGTGGAAACTCGTGTTGTACGAAAACTCTGCCCATCATACCCAAGTGGCCCATGTCTTAGGATGCTCCGATGCAAAACATCGTAAATATGTCTCCAAACATCGATTAATTACCTCTGATTGGCCAGCAATCTCAGGTTGGTAAGCTAAACTCATCTTGAGTTGAGTTCCTTGAAGTTTGAAATACTCTTGCCAAAAATGGCTAATAAAAGTGGGTCACAGTCACTTACAATTTGGGCACCCCATGCAGTCGTACGATCTCCTTAGCAAATAATTCAGCCACCAATCTTGCAGAATATGGATGTTTGATTAGTATGAAGTGCGCATACTTCGATAGGCGGTCAACCACTACCATAATAGCATCAAAACCTTTTGACTTCGGAAGTCCGGTGATAAAATCCATAGCAATGTCTTCCCAAACCAACTCTTGGACAGGTAAGAGCTGCAATAAGCCAGATGGGAATGCGGCTTGATATTTTTGGCGTTCACATTCATCACATGCAGCCACGAACCTATAGATATCATGTTTCATACCTTTCCAGAACCACGAACTAGCCAACCGACGGTATGTACGGAAGGCACCCGCATGTCCCTCCAAAGGAGTGTTGTGATGTTCCTTCAATAAGTCCCTGACCCAAATTGATCCTGATGGCACAACCATTCTTCCTTTATAGAACAACCTACCATGACCCAAAGAGAAGGTGATGGCTCTTGAGGATGGTTCAGCAGCCGTTGCACTTCCTTTTGCAGATAAGGGTCCCTCTCGACAGCTTCCTGTAACTTTTCACTATCAACCCAAAATGGTGCGCTGACAGCCATGAATTTCCCCCTCCTCCCGTTTCATTTCTGGATAGAGCATCAGCAACACGATTTGTGCTGCCTGGCTTATACATCGCTTCAAAATCATATCCTAGGTGATTGGCCAACCAATTTTGTTGCTCAGGAACGGTAATGCGTTGTTCAATAAGATATTTAATGATTTCTGATTCGTCACCACTTTAAACCGTCGTCCTAATAACTAGGGGCGCCAATGTTGTATAGACCAGACTAAGACCATGAATTCCTTTTCATAAACGGACTTGGCCAATGCTTTTTCACCTGATGCTTTACTGAAGTATGCTATTGTCCTTCTATCTTGCTTTAAGACATCCCCCAAACTTCACCCTGATGCATCACATTCAATAATGAACTCCTTAGTAAAATTTGGCATAGCCAAGACCGGAGCTGAAGTGAGCAACTCCTTCAACTTATCAAATGCCCTATGTGCCTCGTCACTCCACTTGAAACCTTCCTTTTTAAGCAAAACTGTTAGGGGTTTGGCAATCCTCCCATAATTTTGTATAAATCGGCGATAATAACCCGCCCTCACCCCTTTAGCATTCTTTGGGACTGGCCACTGTCGAACACTAGCAACTTTATTTTTGTCTACCTCTACCCGCCTTACAGAAACTAAGTGTCCCAAGTACTCGACCTTGCTTTGAGTAAAGGTACATTTTTTTTATTGGCCACAAAGCTGTTATCACGCAGCACTTCAAGCACAATTTTCAAGTGGGCTGTATGCTAACTCCCAGTTTTGCTATATATTAAAATGTCATAAAAAAAACCAAGACAAATTTACGCAAATATGGCCTAAATATATCATTCATTGTATATTGAAATGTTGCCGGTGCCCTTTTTTAACCCAAAGGGCATCACAAGAAACTCATAGTGACCCGAGTGTGTTCGAAAAGCCGTCTTAGCTATATCTACCCCTTTAACCCGAATTTGGTAGTACCCAACCCTTAGATCAATTTTAGAGAAAATACTAACGCCATATAACTCATCCAATAATTCTTCAATAATCGAGATAGGGTATTTTTCTAGTATTGTAATATCATTCAAGACCTGGTAATCTACACAAAACCTCCAACTACCATCTTTCTTTTTAACTAGAGTAACATGGCTAGAATATGGGCTAGAACTAGGTTGAATCACCACAGCTAATAACATCTCCCCCCACCAGTTTCTCAATTTCAAATTTTTGGTTATGGGCGTACGTGTAGGGCCGGACTCGTACTGGACCCTCATCGTTTTTGATCAAGATTGAGTGGTCCTGCCGATTCTCGGGAGGAAGGCCATCTGGATCTTTAAATACATCCAGTCCATCAGCAGCCTTGAAACAACATCAAATTCCTCCCCCATCACCATAGTTGGTTCCGTGTCATCCTGAACCACTGTTGTGATACCCCAAAATTCCACATGTGTTGTTTTAGCCAACGATGCAAGTGTTGCAGGGGTACGACATAGTGATGGATCACCTCTTAGGACCACCTCTTTCTCGCCTTGATCGAACTTCATGGACATGTCCCAATTAACTCGTACTTCACCCAAGGTGGATAGCCAAGCAACCCCCAATATAAGATCAACTCCCTCTAAACCAAATAAATAACCATCGACTTCAAGCTGATAGTTACCCAAATTGACAAGTAAATTTTCACATATCCCTCGTGAAATTGACCGGTGCCCATCCCCTAAACGGACTCCAAATTCTTTGATATCTTTGACTGGAATATTTAAGTTTTCAGCCAAGGTCGCCGAAAGAAAGTTGTGGCATGTGCCACTATCAATCATGACCACGATTGGCACTCCTTGTAAACTCCCTTTCACTTTCATTGTTTTTGGTTAATAAATACCACCTATTGAGAATAGAGGTAGTTCCAATTGTTGCACGTCTTCCTCACACACTTCATGTACAGATTCATGGCCTTGCACGTCCCCTGTCCCTTAGTCTTCAGCTAAAATAACAACCCGAAGTGATTTGGCTGAACATTTATGTTGAGGGCTGTAGGGTTGATTGCATCGAAAGCAAAGACCCTTTTCCTTCCTTCTAAGGAACTCCTGATGTGAATGGAGTTACTATCCCTTGGCTTGCCATCCACGAAAACCCGGTGGGATATATTGTTTGCGGGCAGAGTCCTGGGAATTGGACACTGCCGTATGAGGTGTATATGTTGGATATGCAATTCACGTTCAACAACATTAGCAAGTTCCATTGTTCTGAGGACGGTGATTGGGTTATGAGTTTCAACCCTGCAGCGTATTTCCTGTCGCAAACCACTAAAAAGTAGCCAATATAATGATTTTCTGTCAACTCTGGAATCTGAAAAGTTCCTGGGTAATGTGATCTTGATGCAACACCATTTTTTCCAATATATCAAGTTTCGAATCTGCTTGTGTGGAAGTCATGATGATAATTCCTTAGTGGTGAACCACAGGTCGAACCAATTGATAGAGGAAAATTATAGCAACAATAACCCAGGAAATTACGAATCAAATATCAACTTAATTGCTAAAATAAAAGTGTTTGAGAACTGAAATTCAAGGAAATTACAAGGAAAATATTGAAAGACAGGCTTAATATTACTCAGGGAAGTTAGCCTCCCTGCCCAAGCAAAGCTTGCTCCTAATGTTCATTCTTCAAATCTGATATCCTCCCACGTTCTTCCACCTTCTCTTTTATATCTGTTCTTCTCCCATTCCAACTGATTACCCTGCCCCACTCCTCCTCTATGCGATGTGCGTTCCTTCTTTGATAAACAATATCTGTTGTGGGCTTTTCCTTTTGGGCTGCACTGGCTTGATTACTATTTGCTTCTCTTGGGTTGGCTACTGGACTTGCTATTGGGCTTTCTGTTAACTTGTTTGTAACAGTGTCTGGTGTCATATTCCCGCTTGTCTTTGATGTCTAGTTACTTTTCAGACTTCTTATGTTGATATAACGTGTCTACTTTTCACTCTGGTTTTTTATGATGTTTAACAGTGGTTTTCAAGTTGTCTAAGAGAAAAGGTGATGAGAACCTGCAGCTTCTTCACACCATCCTTTTTGGCAAAAAAGCAAAGGTTTTATTTTAAGTGAAGTGTTTCTTTTTGTTGTCTCATCATTTTATTTCATTTTAGTGTTACCATTTTTCTTAGTTAATTTCCCAGTATTTGGTGTCTGATCATTGTATGTTAGCTCAGGTGCAAACTTTGAAGAAACACATAAGCCTCTTTTCTGGTTTTGTATGGGTTGAGAATGAGGTATAATATCTTTTTCTTGATTTTTCTCTTGTTTTAGGGATTGTGTTATAGGTGGTTGGTTGTAACTCCTTATCTCTCATATTAAAGCTTGATTTTGTTGAGTATAAAATGTTGAAGTCCATGAACTTTTGGCAAATAAAATATAAGATATCCTTTGGATTTTTGAAGCAATCATGTAGACTAAAAAGTGAAATACAAATAGATTAAGAATATGTTCCACATGTTTATTGAGGTGGCCTAATCCACGCCATGTAAATGTTGCAGAAATAATCAGTTCCATGTTAATTATTTGCTGGATTTACTTGGCAGGAAAAGCAGCGGGCTAAAGTTAAGGAGAAGCTTGACAAATGTGTCAAAGAAAAATTGTTGGATTTTTGCGATGTCCTTAATATTCCAGTCAACAAAACTATAGTAAAGAAGGTAATCTTATAATTTCTTCCATTGTGCAATCCAGAAAATGTGAATTAGTTTTACAATTTAGTTATGTTTTCCAGGAAGAACTTTCTGTAAAATTGTTAGAGTTCTTGGAATCTCCCCATGCTACGACAGATACCTTGCTTTCTGACAAGGATCAGGTCAATAATCCATCTGGTTTTTTGCGTTTGCTGGTTACCGCATTCCATTGGCAATTACATAGTATTCTTTCTTTCGTCTTTATCTCTGAAGAACATGAAGCGGAAGAGTAAGGACTCAGAAAGTAAAACCTCAAGTTCTGCTGATGTGGCTGCAGGCAAATCTAGAAAGGTTAGTTTTCTTTAGATCTACTCTGGGCTGGATGATTAAGTGGCTTGCTTCAGAAAATTCAGTTGCCTGCTTGAGCCCTCTACTCCATGTTGTCTGAAGCTTTCCTTTTTTTAAAAAAAATAAATAAATAAATAATGCAGATCTTACTCAAATACACAGTTCTCTATTGACCACTCAGGTGGGAAAATGTATGCTGGTAGCATGATATAATTGTGGTGTTACCTGTTTGTCTCCTTAATAATTGTCTTCTTTGCTTTCTAATTGTAACTGCTCTCATCTGAAACATAGAAGCCAAAACTGGACTCTGGATCTGGGAAGAAGCGAAAGCATTCAACAAAGGAAGAAGTCAATGACAGAAGTGAGCCGTCGCAAAGTGAAGATGATCAGGATGATGACAGAACTGCTGCTGGAGCAAAAAGTGACCAGGAAGAGATTAACTCAGAGAAAGAAACAGAGGAAGAGCAAAATGAACCTGAAAGTTCAAAGGCTATTGAGAGGAGTTCTTCAAAGAAAAGTGCAAAAAAGGATATCGGAAGTAAGACTGAAGAGAAGTCCAAGTCTGTCGGTAAAGGAACATCTTCAAAATCTTCAAGCACCCCTGATAAATCTACCAAAACATCTTCCAGTTCAAAATCGAAGAAAGTTGCAGCAAAAGCTGAATCAGGAAGTAAACAGAATACGCCCTCGAGTAAGAAACAAAAAATTGAAAAGAAGAGTGATGAAACAAGTACACCTATGAAGGATAAATCCTCGAGCAAGAAAAAGTTGACCAAGTCTTCTACGAAAGTTGTTGAAAATGATCAAGGTTACTTCTATAACTTTGTTTGCAAAGCAAGTTTTCAAATAATGTACTATTGCTGGTGTATTGGTGAGACAGATAATCATCACTTGCATGCTTCCTATGATACAAGTAATTGAGATATAGTCAAATAGCCACAATTGTAATGTCATCTTTATTGTTGGGCAATATTGAATTGTAACTAATACACATATCTTGATTCTGCTTGATTTGCATGTTTCTTTTAGTGCCTTGTTCGAATTGCTTCAGTATTGACTGCAGTCTCAATACTTAATTGTGTTTCGGCATTTTTTGTGAATAGGTAAAGGGAAAAGTAGCAAACGTACCAAGAAAGAGCCGAGCAGAGAGGAATTGCACACAGCTGTAGAGGATATACTGAAGGAAGTTGATTTCAATACTGTAAGTTTTCCCCACATTTTTTTAATATGTTATTGCTAAGTTTTGTACTCTTAATTACATATTCCATGTATTTTTTAAAAAATGCAGGCAACATTATCTGATATTCTCAAACTACTCGGTAGGACATCCCTAAATTTTTTCCTTTCCACTACATTAAGACCCACATAACTTTAGGCTCAGTTTTCTAACTCATTGAGTTGTGAAAAACTTCAGGGAAGCACTTTGAGATGGACCTGATAAATAGGAAATTAGAAGTTAAAGAGATAATTACAGAAGTCATAAATAACATGTCTGATGACGAAGACGAGGAGGCTGCTGAGTCTGGAGATGGTTCGGGTAAAGATGGTGAGGATGATGATGCTTAAACTTGAAGGCAAAACCCTTTCTTGTCCTATTCACAATCCCAGATTGAACCCAAGTTCGATTAACTTTTAGCTGAATGAATTGCTTCTATATGTTGATCTTTAATATGTGCCAAAAACGGGGTGTGAAAAAAACATTTAGCCATCTTTTAGACGGTATTTTAGCATTAAAATTCTTGTTTGTTGTTTTTTTTTCTTTTATTTTTCGGAGAAATCCCTTTTATGTGTTTCTTCACTTACATTATCATTAGTTCTTTGTTGTAAGTTTGTTTTAAAAATTTTCCGAAGGCCTAGCATGCAGTACGTATGATTAATCTGCAAATCCTATTAGACGTTCTGTGCTGTTACCTGCTGCATTCTGATGAGGATTTTTTCATACTTAGGTATCCCGAACTGGCTGCATATTTGTTTTCCTCCGTCAGTTAATCGCATATCATTTTACTTTCTTAGTTAGTATCTCGATTGCATTTGTATATTACTTTTAGTTTTTATGGCCTGTTTTTTACTTTTTTTGAAAAAAATTTATGTATGAATATATAATTTTTTAAAAAGTAATATAGGTAGGGTGCCTGGCCTTGGTCGGACTGTTACGGAGTAAACATTATATAGTTCCACTCCCTTGAGCACTGGCCCGTGCGCTGTGTATTGTTGAGTAGTTGCTACTTTCATAGACAGTACCCTGTTGGGGTACACAGAGTCATCATCAACCAATGTATATTCAGTTAGTATTTTGATTGTTATTTATTTATTAATAATGTCTTGTGTCGGTAATTTTTAGTATGCCAATGGAAGTATTGAACGCGTTTATTTTATCTTTTATATTAATAATTAATATCACAAAATACTTTTCAATCAAAATTTTAAATTTTACCATCTTCGAATTCATTCTCCGTCACGAGGTGTGATGATTTTTAGGCACTCTCTAATCGTTTTAAAATATTGTGCAATCAAACTTTAAATTTGCACATTTGTTTAATTAGGGCTGCTTACCGGGCCGGGTCAAACCGGACCCGGCCCGGATTCGGACCGTTAAGTCCGGTCCGAAACCGGAACCGGACTTAACGGTTCCGGTTCGCCCCGGAACCGGTTAGAAACCGGTCCGGGGCGGTTCCGAAGAACCAAACCGGTAGGACCACCGGTTCCGGTCCTACCGGTCCGGTTCCGGTTCCGTAACCGGAACCGGTAGATTTTTAAAAAAAAAAAAAATAAAAAAAAAAAATAAATTGTTGAAGGCAACGTTAACATTTGTTAACGTTGCCTTCAACGTTAACAATGTTAACGTTGGCAACGGCTCTTAGCCGTTGCCAACGTTAACTTTTATTTTTTTTTTTTTTAAAATTTTTAATAAAAAAAAAAAAAAACTATAAATAGGGGATGTTGTGTTGTGTATTATTTCATAACAATTCTTGTAACGAAAATTACTTCACTCTCATATTTTCCTCTCAATTGTGCTATTTACAATTTATTTATAGTCTTATATCATAATGGCATCTTCATCTAGCAGTGGTGCTGGTCGTAGCCGGGGTCGTAGTCGGGGTCTCGTTCCGGGTCGTCTATCACTGAGTTCATCTTCTGCAATGAATTTGCCTGTGCCAATTCCTGAGTTAAATGAAAATTATGATTTTTTTGCTGACCTCGATGTTGGTGGTTCTTCTATGAATGTAGAACCCCAACAACCCCAACAACCTGCCGAACCTGTTGCTGCCCAACCCCAAGAAAGACAACATGTGGAGTCATCCGGAACCACTACAGCAGCAAGTAGACTACCTACTCGTGCAAAAAGAAGTAAGATATGGGATCACTTTGAACTCGGTCAAAAAGAAGGTACTAATGAATCTGTTGCAATATGTAAATTATGTAAGATCCAGTATTCATATAAAGCCGGTGGTTCCAGTGGAGGCACCGGAACATTTAAAAAACACTTAGTAAAAAAACATAATTTTGATGAGACAACATTACAACCATTAAGTCGAGAAGCAACACAAGCACAAATTAATGTTCTTACTGGCACGAATTTTATTTTAACTGCTGAAATTAATCGTAGGTCACTTGTTAGATATGTGATCAGATGTGAACTACCTTTTATACAAGCTGAACGTGCTGGTTTTATTGAATTTGCTTCGTCTATACAACCCATGTTTAAACATATATCCAGGCACACACTAAAAAGAAATTGTATGGACGTATTTGTTGAATATAGAAATACATTGTTTCAACATCTTTCTAGTTTGCCTTGTAGGGTTAGTTTAACAACTGATATTTGGACAAATGTAAATTCTGATTCATATCTTGTTGTCACTTGTCATTGGATTGATGATAATTGGTGTATGCAAAAAAGGATTTTGTCTTTAGATGAGTTAGATTGTGCACATACTGGTTATGTAATTGCTAAATATGTATTCAACACTTGTAGACATTATGGAATTCAGGATAAGGTATTTTCAATCACATTAGACAATGCTGCGAATAACAATGCTGCGATGCGTGATTTAAAGACCTATCTTAAACCAATGTTTGATGGTATTTTTTTTCATGTTAGATGTGCATGTCATGTGATTAATTTGGCTGTTAAAGTTGGTTATGAGGACAATCACTCAGCATGTATTGAGAAAATGAAATACTGCGCTAAATGGTTACGCACGAGCCGTGTTAAGCGTGATTGGAAACAATTATGTTTATCTAATGGTTTAAAGCATCTTCTTTTTCCATCACCAATAGAAACTAGGTGGAATTCGTTGTACAATTTGTTGCATGCTATGTTACCTTACAAAGATATTTTAACTCCATTTTATAATTCATATCAAATGCCTGATAGCGATGAAAGTATTTATTTGAGTGATGATGATTGGGAATTTGTTGAAAATTGTGTATCATTGTTAGGTACTTTCAAAGAAGCGACGGAACGTTTCTCTGGTGTTACTTATCCAACTTCCGTTTATTTTCTTCCTTTAGTATTTAACATGTTTGATAAATTTATAGAATTTAGAGATGACTATGACTTGCATGCTTTTGTTAGTGCAATGGAAACTAAATTTATAAAGTATTGGGAACAAATCCCACCCGTGCACTGCATCGCAACATTGCTAGATCCTAGTCAATGTTTATCTTCATTTGAGATATTTTTTGAATATTATGCTAAATTTTTGGGGAAGGTTGTTGACGATCAAAAGACGTCTACAATGCAATCTCTCCAAAATATGTTTCAATTGTATTATAATCAACAGGCAAGTGAATCATCGCAACAAAGGCCTGTTGAAGAACAACCCCAAGCTCAATCTAAAGGTGGGGGCATCAATTTGCTTAGACTGCTGGGCAGGAAAAAACTTAAGGGAAAAGGACCTTCTACTAGCACGTCGACTGAGTTGCAAATTTATCTGAATTATCAATTTCTAACCGAAGACAACTTCGACGTCTTACAATGGTGGAAGTCCAATGCAGCACAATTCCCTATCTTAGCCAAAATGGCCAGAGACGTGTATGCTGTACAAGCTTCAAGCGTCGCTTCTGAATCGGCATTCTCAACATGCGGCCGTATTATTGGAGACTACAGAAGTAGTCTATCAGCTGATTCGTTATGCATGCTCACGTTACTTAAAGATTGGTTTGAAGCAGAATGCAAAAATAGAAGAGATGGGACGGTTGACGAATTCGTAAATCATTATGACGAGCAAGAAGAAGAGATAGCCAAAACAATACTTATCAATTATGAAGACTGTTAAGTACTAAATTGTAATATTTTTTTATTTAGATTTTCAATTGTCATGTCTTTACAATTATTTGTATGCTAGAAATATTTAAACACATAGACATGTTTAAATAACCCATAAAAATTGTTAAATTTCTAAACCTTTATTTAATTTCCACTTTATTTAGAATTTTTTTTTTTTTTTTTAAAGGAGGCGTAACTACGCCACTTTGGAGGCGTAGTTACGCCTCTTAAATAAAAAAAAGCCGTAGCTTAGGCGTAACTACGCCTGAATGGGGCGTAGTTACGCCTCCGAAAAAAAAAAAAAAAAAAAAAAAGGAAAAATCCGATAAACCACCGAATCAAACCGGAACCGGTTGGAACCGGAACCGGTTCGATCCGGTTCCTTACCGGACCGGACCGGTTCCGCCCATAACGGGGCCGGAACCGGCCGGTTCCGGACCGGACCGGACCGGTTCCAACCGGTAAGCACCCCTATGTTTAATACATATTTAATTATTTTAATAATTAAAAGTTAGAGACATGTTATTCACCACACGTTATTAAATAATAATCTTTGACAAAAGTGTGGCAAGTCTTCTTAATTTATGCTTCCTACAATGGCTTGAGAGTTTTAACTTGTGCTTTTGCTCAATTTTTAATTTATTTTAAAAATGATGGATGGTGGAGGTATTTGATTACCAAATACATATTAAAAATAAGTTTAATTCGAGCTCATCGATAAGTCCAGATGATAAGAGTTTACAACTAATTTCGAGAGATTCAAGTTCGAGTCCCGAAATGCAAGAATATATTTAACCCCTCCTCATCTAAAACATATATTATTTATTGAATACTTCAACTAGAAACATAAGCCATTTGAAATAAAAAAATCAAAACACAATTGAAAATAGGAAATGAGAGACAAAATAGTCGAAAACAGGTGATTTGGATGCCAACCCCACCAAACACTCCTCGAAAGTCAACGAGTCTCCCACGCCAAATTTTTTTACTGGTTATATTTTGTTAGCCTACCACAACCATATTGCATATGCATAATCTTACATAAATTAAAAGAAATCTTGAAAATGGCAGGAAAAAAAAAAACCAATATATGCGAATGAATAAATTAACGCACAAGTCCCTTTCAATCCTTGTTATAAACACCTTGCGCGCTCAATGTTTCCTATATATGTACATACACTGAATCCCATTTCAGTAGCATGCTTTTCTCTGATTTAAATCCAGTTTGCATCAACAGGTAGATTTTACATCAGAGATTATGAAAAATTACATGTTCTATTTTCAAATATTTGAATCTTTTTTACTAACTTAAGAAAAACAATTGTTTTTTTTTTTGTTTTTAAATGTTTTGGTCCAGTCTTGAAGAGTTTATAGATCAATGGAGAACAGCAGCAGCAATGTGTTTCAACTAACAGTTAAACAAGGGCAGCCCACATTGGTTCCTCCAGCAGATGAAACGACGAAAGGTCTATACTTTTTGTCGAATCTTGATCAGAACATAGCGGTTCTGATACGTACAATTTACTGCTTTAAATCAGAGGAGAAGGGCAATGAGAATGCTGTCGAGGTGATCAAGGACGCGTTGTCGAAGATTCTGGTGCCTTATTATCCTCTGGCAGGGCGTCTCACGATTAGTCCTGAGATGAAACTCGCCGTGGAATGCACGTCGGTAGGGGCTGTCTTTGTTGAGGCTGAGGCAGATTGTGATCTTGAGGAACTGGGAGATATCACCAGGCCGGATCCGGAAACTCTCGGGAAGCTTGTTTATGAGATTCCAGGCTGGAATAATATATTGCAAATTCCTCCTCTGGTGGCTCAGGTAAAAATGGTTTGTTTGATGATATCCTTAAATGTAATACCCATAAGGGCATAATAACCATTCATTTGAAATCTTTTTTTAAAAAGAAAAAAAAGATTCCACTTGGATTGTGGATGTTGCAGGGAGCAACAAAGTTTCCGATAAAAACTAAGGGCATCTCAAATTGAGAGCCAAAAATAACGCAAAACATTGGCACCAGTCCTTCTCCGTAGGCATGGCGCTCTCTACAGTGCCACACCATTGGCTAACACTGCAGCTTTAGCGTTTTTTTTTTTTTTTTGAAGATTTAAAGTTTTATTCACGTTCAAAACGTGCAAATTTTGTAAGTATTTAATAATAAATTAAAATAATTAATAATACTAATAAAATAATTATTTTATTATATTAATTAATTATTTATATATTTAAGATTATAATAAATATATTTAAAAAATTAAATTTTTTTGTTAAAAAATAAACTTTTTAAATAAATGGATGATTAATTGTATTATTATATTAAATTATTTAATTAAATTAAAATACCGATTAAATTTTTAATTTTAATAATTTAATTAAATTTAATTATCTAAATAAATTTTTTAAACATAAAATTAATGTAAATATATTAATAAAATTATAATAGATAATTGACAGAATAAAATAATTATTATAAATGAAATTATAAAGAATATTGTAAGGAATATTTCTTTTGGGTAAAGTTTAGTGTAGATGGATTGAAGATATGTTTTGTGTTTGGTGCAAAAATTACAATATTTTGGTACAAAAGTTGCGTTAAAATGAAGTTTTAGGTTGGAGATGGCCTAAGCAAGTGTTTTGGCATCTTTGGATGATCTTTTGGTCTTTGAGTGAGTAGAATCCAGTTAAAAATGTAGTTCTAAACGAGCGGACCGAGCAAGGAAACGGCGTATTGAGCACAATAATCCCGCTCATAGAGGCGAAGCCACACAGCCCATGACGGCAAATGTGACCTCAAAATTTTTTGTTTTGCCTCTAGAGGTTTATCAATCATGCTTAGATATAGTGCAATTTTTTTGGGTTTTGTCTCAGGTAACAAAGTTCAAGTGTGGAGGTTTTGTTCTAGGATTATGTATGAACCATGGTATGTTTGATGGAATTGGTGCAATGGAATTTGTGAATTGTTGGGGTGAAACAGCCAGAGGTTTCCCTCTAAAAGCCCCACCATTCATGGATAGAACCATTCTCAAACCAAGAAATCCACTTAAACATGAATTCCCACACCATGAATTTGCTGAGCTTGAAGACATATCAAACATTGCTCAACTCTACGATCAAGAAATGCACTACAGATCCTTCTGTTTCAATCCCGAAAAACTCCAACACATCAAAAATTTGGCCTTAGAAGATCAAACTCTACCACACTGCACCACATTTGAAGCCCTTTCGGCATTCGTTTGGAGGGCTCGAACCGAGGCCTTGAACCTCAATCCAAACCAACAAACTAAGCTTTTATTTGCAGTCGATGGACGGTCAAAATTCAATCCACCGATCCCTGACAGGTACTTCGGTAACGCTATCGTTTTAACAAATTCACTATGCAGCGCTGGGGAGATAGTCCAAAACCCGCTCTCATTCACCGTTAAACTAGTTCAGGAAGCAGTTAAAATGGTGACAGAAAGCTATATTAGATCCGCTATCGACTATTTCGAGGAAACTCGGGATAGGCCTTCTTTGGCTGCAACATTGCTGATCACCACTTGGTCTAAATTATCTTTCCATACCACAGACTTTGGTTGGGGCGAGCCGGTTTTATCGGGGCCCGTCGTTCTGCCAGAAAAAGAAGTGATTCTGTTTCTTTCTCATGGTAAAGAAAGGAAAACCATCAATGTGCTTCTTGGATTGCCAGCTCCTGCTATGAAGTTATTTGAACAACTTGTCCAGATTTAGTACATGGGATTTTAATCTTTGGCAATATTTTGTCTGTTAATTGTGTTTTGTGTTGTTTTTCCATGTTACTGGGACCAATTAATTGTTTCTAAGTTCATCGTTGTAATGATTTTTTTTGTCGCATGTTGCTACGTTGTGAGTGCAGGAGTTCATTGTTGAATCATAAATCGGCTTTTTTAAGTTTCAGAAACACGTAGAAAATTGAAATCAAGAACTCAAGAACATTATTAAGAAAATAAAACATTTTAGTCATACTTCAACAAAAAATTAATTTAAGATTATTGTTCTTAAAATACACCTCACTTTATATATGAATATACTAGAAGTCATATTTTGCTTGTATACATATATTGACACTACTGCCGATCCGGATATCAGGTTATTTCGAATGTCAGAAACGTGTAGAACATCAATAAGGAACAATTCTTTTCCCAATGTCATCTTTAAAACCATATTTCTCAATCCAAGGATTGGGGATTTTGTAGAGTTTCACATGAACAGTTGATGTCAACTTATTGGCGTATATGTGGAGAACATGACCTTGTTTGAACACACATGCCGAATACCACCGGAATATGCTGCAGATTATCTACCAAATTCGCTTCGAATACCACAACGGTTAGGATCATTCAAATCATTTGAGATTTGACCATCTTCGGTCACACATACTTGATCTTTTGCTTCCTTACCGATCATCTACATTGTTGCGACAATCCTTGACTAGATGGTTGGACTTTCCACTTCTATAGCACTTTCCCTTGAACTGTTTTGTCTTCCCGCTCTTGTAGGCTTGACCGTGAATCTTTCATTTCTTTCCGGCATTTCGTTCAACCAAATTAGTCATTGCTTCCATTTGATGCTTACCCCCATTCCTTTTGGAAGTTCTATTGTCCTCATCGATTCGTAAACGAACAAAAAGATCTTGAAGACTCATCTCATTTTTTGTATTTGAGATAGTTCTTGAAGTCTTTTCATGTAAGAGACATTTTTTCAATAATTGCGCCCACTTGTAGTGAGTCACTAAGACTCATCCCCTTTGTATATATGTCGTGCATTATGACTGGTAGTTCATGCACTTGCACCATTACTAGCTTAAAACCAACCATTTTAAAGTCCATGAGTCGTCAAACTATTAATTTATTCATTCCGGCATCCTTAGATCTATACTTTGTCCAATGATTCCCACAATTCTCTCGCGGTTTTCACTTGACTACACACGTTGTATATCATTTGTCGAGATAGTTTAGGATGTAGTTTTTGCACAGAAAGTCACTTTGATTCCACGCATCAGTCGCAACCCTCCCCTCTTTTGGGTGTCGATTTCACCAATCCTCAATAGAAGGAGCATTTTTGTTAAGGAACCTTGTCAATCCTAAGGTTGTCAAATAAAAAACATTTTATGTTGCCAATGTATGAAGTCCCTTCCATTGAATTTCTCGGGTCTTTCCCCATAAAGAACGAAGATCGTTATTGCACTTGAAGAAGCCAGTTATCACGGATATCATTTTAAGATTGTATGAATAATGTTTCGAGATGTATCTTTGGCTATTAAATAAACAAATGACCCAATGGTTGATGTTGCTATGATGGAACATTTGGACAAAATGAATGTTCGTAATGTTGGTACTGTTTATTTAAATCGAAAGAGTTGAATCAGTTTAAACAATTGTAATAAAAAGAAAAACAATACTGTGAATAGAAACAGTATACTTATAACATCGAACAATCAAACTACAAAAGCATTAGACTTACAGTAGTAGTTATAAACTGAAGACTTAATCAACAAGAATCTGGAAACAATTTTTGGACGAGGCCACAACAAGCCGTGTTCCCGTAAACTCAATTTTTCCCGACTTAGCTTATGGCCACTTGGACAAGTGAGTTCCAAGGTACAACGCCCAATCACCTCTGTTCGGATTGAAGCAAAACTCCGAGCAGACTCCTTCAAACACTAACAGTGTGCAGTACTCTCAAAGCATAATGCCATATGTATGTATGAAGATTTTCGGAATGAATGAAAACATATGGCTGAAGCAGCTTATATAGCTGACCAGCGGACCACTCCAAAGGTCTCAGAAATTAAGTGTAATGTTTAATGGGGTAGATGAAAAGTCTAACATCAGATTAATATGGATTTAAGTCTCACACTTAAATCTGACATCAATTCTGCAGGTAGGTGAAAAGTCTCAAACTTAATACCCAGCAGAATATGAAAAGTCAGATAGATGAAAAGTCATTTCAGAAATCCGAGTAGTAAAAAGAAAAAGTCATTTCAGAAATCCGAGTAGTAAAAAGATAGGGCTGTCTTCGCGGCAGCGACACGTGCGGCGAGTCGAAACGAGTCGAGAAGAGCGGAGCGGACGGACGCCACGCGAGGGGTACCCATATTTTCTACTTAACTACACTCTATTGATTTGTATCTCATTATAAACAAACCATAAGTGTCTCTCAATGTGAGATTTCTTTAGCCTAATTGACTATTCATAATTAACTTACCATAATTTTTTTCTTATTAACAAAATTAATAATAATTATTGATCTTTTATCAATTAAACCCAATTTTATTATTATTCATCCCAACACGTAACATCGCCATAGTTTTTCCCCCAAGTATGACACATGTGAGTCGAGATAACCATGTCTCAGCATCAAATGTAAAAGGAAAGTTTCTTCCACGTATAAGCTTACATCCCTCATGTACGCAGTCCAAGCAGTGAATTTCCTCGAGACTCTCGTATCGAAAACCTTAAGGTTAATGGAGGGGCTCACGAATTTTTTGTATAGAACGAGTGTGTGTCTCGGTCTATGCATCAGTATATATAAAAATATTTAATTATAGTTTATCAAACCATGGTTGACAAAAAACTATGTGTGTTTCTGTTGGTGCATAGAACGAGACCCACACCCGATACATGTAAGAATTCCGAGTCAATGGAGGCCGTGTAATTCAAAAGGTATGAAACTCTATTACAAATATTAATTGGCATGGTTTCTTGAGTTATTTTGAGGGCAGTTTTTGGGAAAAAAGTAAAAAGTAAAAAAATATATCATTTTGGCATTTTTTTAAAAAAAAACGGTTTTATTTTGAAAAAAACTATTTCAAAATATTCTATTTTATTGAATTTGATATATAATTTTTAATTTTTTTTTAAGTTTTACTTGATCTTTTAAAAATAATAAATAAGCCATAACAAAAAAATAAATAAAGACAAGGTAGGCAGGGTGTATGGAAATACAATAGGCCGCGATGCAGAGGAACTGCAACAAGATAAAGCGGCGCATTCCAAACGGATAAAAATCTGGGCAAACACTATTCTCTCTTCCCCTCTCAATGGAGGCTTCTGCAACCGTTACTTCCCGCCATTTCTTCCCTTCTTCCTCACTCCCGATCCCCAAATTTCCCCTACCCAAGTACTGCTCTTCGTGGACTGCCTCAGCTCGGTTCCTATCCTTTTCCTCTGGGAATTCATTCACTGTGAGTCAGCAACTCCATTTATTGTTGTTTGAGTTTTTTTTTTATCTTGTTTTATTGTTATTATTCTTAGATTGAATGCAGAGAGAGGTATGGGGAGTCATAAATTCAAGGGGGAGTGTTAATCTTGGAAGGGAAGTTAGGCCTTGCATTGTGAGAGCAGAAATGTTCGGGCAGCTCACCAGTGGACTAGAAGCCGCTTGGAGCAAGCTCAAAGGAGAAGGTTTTTATTTGATTTTTGATTTCATATTTTAAGAAACTTTGAGATCTAATCTTGGCTCATGCAAACTGTGAGTACAAAGTGTTTTGAGCTTAATTATCATTATATGTATATTTTCATATTGAAGTATTCTTATGCTCTTCAGTATGTGATATTTTATGCTAAATTGGGTATTTTTATATTCTTTCGGTAAAAGTTTTTAAGGATTTAGAAACTAGAGAGTAAGATTGGGTACAGTCAAGATTGGATTTAGTTTTGATGATCATTTAAAGCTCCTAATGTCAGCATCTTAAAGGCTACCTAAGACCGACTTAATAAAAGATATGGGAATATTCGCTCCACAAATCTTGAATCTCCAATCTGACATCTCTGATATCATGTTGAAATAGCTTGTTCCAAAAGATCAAGCTCACAAAAGATGGCACATTCAATAGCTTAACACGGTTTGAGACAAGCGAACTTAGTGCTACAAGTCCACGTCTAAGGGAAAAATCCCATGAAGAAATTACGCCTTTCGCAGTGAGTTTATGAAGCACAGAGCAATATGTTATGCAGTTATGGTGCGATATGTTTGTGTGATTGATTTTTCGCATGATCCATCTGTTCTTGTTTTCACGTTCTTGCTGTTCCTTAAGGTTAGAAAAATAAAAAATCGACTGTATATTTTCATTTTACTTATCTAACTTCTGTAGTGAACTTTTTGCAATTTAGAGGTTTTGACCAAGGAAAATATTGTGGAACCTATGAGAGACATTAGGAGAGCTCTTTTAGAAGCAGATGTAAGCATCGCAATATCCTTTATTATATTACAACTCTGATCTGTATCTCACATGTGTTTCATTTTCCTTGCCAGGTTAGCCTTCCTGTTGTTAGGAGATTTGTTCAAGCTGTAAGCGACCAAGCAGTTGGTACAGGATTGGTTCGAGGAGTAAAACCAGATCAGCAATTGGTTAAGGTATTCTCGATAGTTGGTTTACCATATCATGAGCGAGTTGGTTGCAGCAGCCCTAAGCATATTTTTATAGTTTCGATTTTCTCAAATCTTAGCAACTTTACCTTTCCTAAAGCTTCCATATTATCATGGTGTTCGTATTGTTCAATAGCTTTTTCTCAATGCATAAAGGACTGGTTTCACCACCGTTGAATCTCTTCGTGATGTTGCCTAAAATGTGTTTCTTTTGTTCCTGATAAGGATGTGGCTTCTGATCCAGATCAGATTCATTTATTTTAAGTATCTGACCTATTTTGCTAGCCAAAGTTGGATAGACTACCTTTACGGCAAATTGTTAGGATACTGGTTCTATGGCCACACAATTTAGAGGAAATACAACAAACAACAACAGCAAATCGAAGCAAAAACTGAAGAACAGAGCATAAGGAATAAAATGGAATGGAATTACATAAACTGGAATGAAATAAAGAACTCCCAGAGATGACTCTCTGTACAATACCCTAGCCTAATGCTAGTAATCCCTAGCCTAAGCTAGTAACAAAATTCACAAGACAATAACCGAATGCTTAACAAGCTCCCTCTCTCACCTTTTATTCTTCCCTCTCTCATCTAGATTCTTTCATAGACCATACCCACTAAATAAGGCCCAGGCCCATAACACAAATTGTCTAAGATGTTTGGTGCAGTTGGCATCATATCTTTGAACTATCAGCATATGCCTAAATGCAGTATTGAGCTGATTACAAATCAATCATATATAAATATATAATAAATAAATTGTGAATTGTTGAACATCATGTGGAAGTTGGAACTGTTATAACTTGATTTTGGATGACGCAGATTGTTCATGATGAGCTTGTGCAACTAATGGGAGGAGAGGTTTCTGAACTGGTTTTTTCAAAAACTAAACCAACTGCAATTTTGTTGGCTGGATTGCAAGGTGTTGGAAAAACAACTGTCTGTGCAAAGCTAGCTCTATATCTTAAAAAGCAGGTGATGGTTTATAAATCTTATTTTTTGCACCCCAACCTCTCTCTGCCCATAAACTCGTCTTTCCAATTCTACCGACCCTTACTGAAGCAAGAATGACATCACTAACAGGGGAAGAGTTGCATGCTTGTTGCTGGTGATGTTTACAGGCCTGCTGCTATTGACCAGTTGGTTATTTTAGGTGAACAGGTAGCTCCTGGTTATAGCATCTTTCTTTGCCAAACATTTTGAATGTAAAAAACGTGTGATTGGATGCAACTGCAAACTGTATGTCTTTTACTTCTTCAGGCTGCGTAATTAGTGCCAATTGTTTTAGGAACTATTGTAACTATTGTTTATTCTTGTAGTGTGTATATGCTTGCATAATATGGGCCTTCAAGCTTACTTTTTCTTCATCATGTATATAATGTTTCTAGGGTGTTTCATGCAATATGTTGGTATGTATAGAAAATCATGGAGAGTAGGGAGTCCCAGCATTCATTTCAGATTTTCTCCAAGGTCCTTTTAAGTGAATCATTATTAAACAAATAGAATCAGGTTGTGCTAGATTCTATATCATTGGAGAAATATCAATAACATGTTACCGAAAAATCTTAAATTTGTTCACTTATATAACTTGTCATCTTTTATTTATTTTCATGTTCTTTCCTTCATACTATCATTCACTTAGAAGCATTTGAACAGGTTGAGGTGCCTGTTTATGCAGCAGGAACTGAGATCAAACCTGCAGAAATAGCTAAGCTAGGCTTGGAAGAGGCCAGGAAAAAGAACATAGATGTGATCATAATGGATACTGCTGGAAGACTTCAGGTGAGATTCATTGAGGAGTGACTTGAAAATATCTTTTCGTACAATGCCTTTAATGTAAATTAATCTGTAAATGAATTTTAATTCTATTCAGATTAACAAAACTATGATGGATGAACTAAAAGAAGTGAAAAGAGTACTGAATCCCACTGAAGTTCTGCTTGTTGTGGATGCAATGACTGGCCAAGAAGCTGCAGGTATAAATGCTTATGGATGAGTCAAATAATCTGCAACAGGATATAATGTTTGGTAAAAAATAGACCGAGCCGTCATGGCAAAGCATGCATACACATGTATCACCATGCCTTCATATTGTTTAAATCAAAATTATATTACTCAAAAAGAGAGTACACTGGGCAGACACGGATAAATAAAGCAGTACAAGTCAAACTGTCTAAGTCCTCTAAGCAACATATCACAAGGATAAAAATTATACAAACAAGGAAATGCATGTAATTTAATCCTAATAAAAGGATATCAGTACATGTATCTGTCCGCTGAAATAGTTTGCTGTTCCTTGCGATCCAAATGTGGTAATACTGTGCTAGACATGGCCAGTAGCCATGCTTTCGCTAGGCTGAAAGTACCCCTATAAGCTTTTTTGTGCCATTTGAGTGCACTCCTAATTGTTGCCATCCGATGTTCAAATGAAGCCAGTCACGAGCTTAAACCTCTGTTAAATTGACATGAGAAAAACAGACGGCCAATAGATTCCAATCTACATTACAAAGGCAACAAATTTTATCACGCACAAAAGGTCCAATGTAGCAAATTTCCCATGAGCACAAAGCCAAAGAATAAATGCATGTTTAGGCAGAGTAATGGGCTTCGAAATCACTGAAGACCATGGAACAGGTACCCCTTTAGTTAGGAAGAATTGGTATGCCTTGGTCATTGCAGAAGGACCAGTAGAAAACCATGAAGATAGAATCTGTGCAGCACCAGGTGCGCCACCCCCAGCAAGTACTAATTTTAACCAGACTGGCTGTTCTGGTCATGAAATAGGCTCTTGGCCCAATCACCTTTAGTCTTAGTATTTCCCTTGGGATCGTTGGGGACCTACTGTTGTATCATCTTTACATTCAATGGAGGGAATAGTAGAATTCCCAGAGGTGGAATCCTTATCCGAAAGTCACAGAGACACCAGAGGAGCTGCCCTTGGGGCATGAGCATCAGAGCTCGAGGACTGTATCAAGTCCGGGTCAGTAGCATACGGGTGAGGTTGATCATAAGATGAAGAAAACAAGAATTCTTTTATCATGTTTTCCAACTCTTTATTCCCATGATGCTTACGTCCTGCCATTAGAATAAATGCATGTTTAGGCAGAGTAATGGGCTTCAAAATCACTAAAGACCATGGAACAGTTACCCCTTTAGTTAGGAAGAATTGGTATGCCTTGGTCATTGCAGAAGGACCAGTAGAAAACCATGAAGATAGAATCAGTGCAGCACCAGGTGCACCACCCCCAGCAAGTACTAATTCTAACCAGACTGGCTGTTCTGGTCATGAAATAGGCTCTTGGCCCAATCACCTTTAGTCTTAGTATTTCCCTTGGGATCGTTGGGGCCACCCTTGTGACCTACTGTTGTATCATCTTTACATTCAATGGAGGGAATAGTAGAATTCCCAGAGGTGGAATCCTTATCCGAAAGTCACAGAGACACCAGAGGAGCTGCCCTCGGGGCATGAGCATCAGAGCTCGAGGACTGTATCAAGTCCAGGTCAGTAGCATACGGGTGAGGTTGATCATAAGATGAAGAAAACAAGGATTCTTTTATCATGTTTTCCAACTCTTTATTCCCATGATGCTTACGTCCTGCCATTAGAATAAATGCATGTTTAGGCAGAGTAATGGGCTACGAAATCACTGAAGACCATGGAACAGGTACCCCTTTAGTTAGGAAGAATTGGTATGCCTTGGTCATTGCAGAAGGACCAGTAGAAAACCATGAAGATAGAATCTGTGCAGCACCAGGTGCACAACCCCCAGCAAGTACTAATTCTAACCAGACTGGCTATTCTGGTCATGAAATAGGCTCTTGGCCCAATCACCTTTAGTCTTAGTATTTCCCTTGGGATCGTTGGGGCCACCCTTGTGACCTACTGTTGTATCATCTTTACATTCAATGGAGGGAATAGTAGAATTCCCAGAGGTGGAATCCTTATCCGAAAGTCACAGAGACACCAGAGGAGCTGCCCTTGGGGCATGAGCATCAGAGCTCGATGACTGTAATCAAGTCCGGGTCAGTAGCATACGGGTGAGGTTGATCATAAGATGAAGAAAACAAGGATTCTTTTATCATGTTTTCCAACTCTTTATTCCCATGATGCTTACGTCCTGCCATTAGAATACATGACCAACAAGTGTAGAAATGATTCAGGCAATAAGACAAACACTTAGCAGGTACCGTAAAGATAATCGAAAAAAAGATATAGAACCGCAGGAGACCAGAGCAAAACAAAGCTGATACTCAATAATGATCAGAGATAATCACCAGAAACTAATGTAAGATAACCGTCAGATAGCAGTAAAGTAACACAACGTGAAAATAAGGTCCCAGACTGCTGCTAAACCGAGAGATGCAGCTCCAGCGAACCCGACTGCCGCTAAACCCAATAGAATATTCAATGCTAGTCGAAGATGAGCATCATCTTCAATCAATAGAATGGATTGTAATGATACTGAGAGAGCGAAATCGGAAAGTGCAAGCCCTTTCCTTGAGAGAAGCGATATTATTTTCTCTCTCCAACTCACCTGTGCCTTTATATTTGTTTCGTATAAATGTTTGTCGAGGAACTGTTTGTGCTACGTGCAGAAAATTCGTAGCATTCGTTTTTGTAAGTACATCTCCCAACTGTCTTTTACCCGTTTATAATAATGTTACATATATGTGACATGTTATCCAATTTATTCATTGAACTAGATCTGGATAGTATGCTAACTTCATGTCATCCTCATAGATTTTGAGTCATGCTTTGACAGTTATCTATGCAATTGAACACCAGCCTTTTACAAAACATGATTTTTTTAAGTAATATTTGGCTTAAGGTGACCTTTGTTCATATTTTAGCCTTGGTGACTACATTCAATGTTGAAATTGGAATTACTGGTGCCATTTTAACAAAGCTAGATGGAGATTCTCGAGGTGGAGCTGCCTTAAGTGTGAAAGAGGTTAGCATCTGTATGCCTATGAATATATTTTCTCATATTCATTTCTTGGAAGGACATGGTGCATGAAAAGCACGGTCAATTTAACTTTTTTAGCAATGTAACTTTATTTTTTCCACCTATCCAGTGTGAGACCCTTTGCATTATTTAGTGATTTAGGTTAAGGTGACAAACTTGGTTGTGATTTAGTAGAATCAGGTGTTTTGGAGTTGGATCAATCAATCACATGGAAAAGAAGAGGGAAGTAGAATAGTACATAAATAGTTAACAAACATTTGTTTTGACCAATAACTCATGTTTTTAACTTGGTAGTTTTTTCAACTGCAGCTGAATAGACACCACTGATGCCAATGCAATTTTTACCAATCGATATCTTTAGATACAATTTCTTTACTTCAATTCTGAGCATTGTGGAGTATTTGGAAATCTGGTTGGTTTAAAATTTTGAAGTTAAATAAGCAATTCGACAATTATACAGGTATCTGGGAAGCCAATCAAGCTTGTAGGAAGAGGGGAGCGCATGGAAGACCTTGAACCTTTCTATCCAGATCGTATGGCTGGACGCATCTTAGGAATGGGCGATGTTTTATCGTTTGTGGAGAAAGCCCAAGAAGTTGTGAGTATGAATTAGTTTAATTTCAATATCTAATGTTATTTGATGTGTAAGAACCAAGTAGTTGGTTTTCAAAATATTTGATAAAGCTATTTGATCTGATCATTTAATATATCGAGCAGATGCGCCAAGAAGACGCTGAAGATCTTCAGAAGAAGATAATGAGTGCAAAATTTGACTTCAATGACTTCTTGAAGCAAACTCGTGCCGTTGCGCGTATGGGGTCAATATCTCGTGTTATTGGTATGATTCCTGGCATGGGGAAGGTAAGAAGCCTGGCATTTACTAGGTTGTAAGTGCATGCTAAAAGGAATTTATTCAAAGTACTATCTAGTAGCTCTATGTTTATGCTCCGCATGTAGCTATTACTAACTTGATCCTGGTTGAAGGGTGACTTATTTTTTTTAATGGAATTCGTCTTGTAAGCTTTACCTGCTTGCATGGCAAGAGTTAAGAGTTTCATTTAATTCTCTAAGATGATGAACTGTGATATTAGTGTTCTGGAGGCCTTTCATCACCATAATGGAATTTTGGATATCCAAATAGGTCACTCCTGCACAAGTTCGAGAGGCAGAAAAGAGCTTGATAGTGATGGAGTCGATGATCGAAGCTATGACCCCAGGTTATTTATTTTTATTTGTTTTCGTAAACAAAAATTTGCACCTGCAAGCTGCATCTTCATTTTCCCACCTTTTGTTATCTCGTACTCCTACTTATCTTCTTTTAGTTTTTCAAAAAATCCCTTGTACCTTTTGACATGATAGACGTATAAAAAATGATCAAGTGAAACATCTTGTTACTTTTTGGTCCTCTTCTAAGTTTTCATTCAAGATTTTGCTAGGCCTAACGAAATCAAATAGGTCTATTTATTTGATTTCATGTTTAAATATGAAGGAATTGACTGGGAAAATGTTTTTATTCAATCCTCGCAGAGGAAAGGGAGAAGCCAGAGCTGTTAGCAGAATCACCTGTCAGGAGGAAACGAGTTGCTCAAGATTCTGGGAAAACTGAGCAGCAGGTATCAGTAGATGGCCAGTATGAGAATAACCGTCTCTACTAATAAATGAGTTTTTTTGACAGTATGACTGACGTTTTGATTTCACACTCAGGTGAGTCAACTTGTTGCTCAACTTTTTCAAATGCGTGTACGTATGAAGAACTTGATGGGCGTAATGGAAGGTGGATCACTTCCTGCATTAAGTAATCTTGAGGAGTCGCTAAAAGCTGAACAAAAGGTGCTCTTGTTTATTGTTTATTAATTCAAGGAGTGTGAACTTATAGATCTCCTTATGTGAAATTATCAATAGATCCATGTTTTGCTATAAGATCGGTAAAATAAATGTTGGGGCTTTGCAAAATGTTTATAAAATGTCGAAAACTTTTGTCTAACTAGCCAACGGACTACCCTCGAACCGACTGGGTCTGACCAGGTAAACTTGTGGTGTGCTATCAATTATGCATTTTTCAGTACATTTTTTCATGAATTTTTTAAATTTAGAACGGATCAGTCGACCCAGTCTACGAATATATTCCAACTCTCACCGAATTCCTAGAATTTTAGGTGGGATGGGGATTATAATTCTTTCTACTTCTCGAGGTAAAATGACAGATCGGGAACACTACTATTTTGCAATCTTTCATTTTTATATGTGGCCCGCGTTATTTATTTTCCCCTTGAGACTTGAGTCCATAAAAGGGGAGACCTTGACAAACCATTAGGCCACTGCCCTGGTTGTGGCTTTAAGAATAAATTTATTATCTGACAACAATGGTGTTTTTTTCTTCTTATTAATATTTAGGCTCCCCCGGGTACCGCAAGGAGAAAACGAAGAACCGAATCAAAGAGACATGTTGTAGATTCGTCTTCAACGTTAAGTCCTCTTGGTTTTGGGGCCAAGAATTGAGTAACTGGTAGCTTCAAATTTCTATGGTTATACAGTTTGTCCTGCTGCCCAGCCCATCCATACAATGTTCTATGATTTTCTGGAGTCGCCCTCGTCTCAGTGCAGAATGCGGTGCACTATTTTACCTACTATTAACATCTGGTCGCGTTTGCTATTGTCCTTCATGTCATGTAAAGTGAATATCTAGCACTTGTTGGTTGTCACAGTCGGAGTTTGCTAAGTTGATAAATTTAAGAGGATTTATTTTTTCTTGGCAAAAAGTTGGAATTTTTTTATTTAATGAGCCTCAAGTTTTTTCTGTCCACATATGATATGGATGGTGGTACTTTGTAATTGCAACGAGTAAATATACACCGGCAGTGTTATTAGAGATAGCCGGAGAGATTGGCAAATGTAGTTGAACTAGTGTTAGCAACTCGAGCGGTATCTTCTAGATCAATTCCTGCTTCGTTGGAATCATGCCCTTTATTTGGGAACCGTATTGTATATACTTATTTGGCTACTCTTAAGTTAGTATATTCACTTTTATTTCCAAAAAAAAAAAAATGTGAGAAATACAATCTAAATATTGTAATCATTTAAAATTTCACAATTTTTCTTAACCCTTAATATTTTAAATATTTTTTGTATGTTAGAAACAATAAATATATTATAAGACATTACTTTTCATAAAACAAGCTCCACATAGCTTTAAAATGTTATTGAAACCAAACAATCGGGGCAAATCATACATATCATCACAATGAGATATTGAAAAAGCATAAAACCCAAATATATTGTCTAACCTTATGCTTGCTTCTTGGTGTTTTAGCAAAAAAAACTTAGACTTGCCTCAAAAAATATAGGAATATCGTCCTTAAAAATACATCTTATATGATAAAAAAACATTTTTCCGATATCTATTAAGTTAGGTATGGTATTGGTATATATATAATATCTCAATTTAGATTACGTATTTTTAGTTTAAATCAAATACTCTTGTTTTACCCTCATTGACTTGAACATCGAACTAGTTTAGCAAACTCTAATATGGATTCTTTCTCGTCCTCAATCCTCCATTGTCAGACCATCGTGGGAGGAGAGCATCATCATGTGTTGATTAAAATAAACTCTGTCAAGGCAATTATTTGAAAGAGCTACTCAATTCAAACATGAGTTTTTTCAGAAAATCCTAAAAACCATTTTCGACTAGGAAAACATTTTTCTCCAACGACAGTTTTAACCTAAATAATAATAATAATTAAATTGATGGACAATTCCCTTGCAAAAAAAAGATGGGCGGCGTAGTGTTACAGACAATGTCACATCCATCAATCATATTAAAAAGAATTTATTCGGATTATTTGAATCTAGGGGAACTTACAACAAAATCCTCGAATCCAACTTTATTTCAAAGATCAGCCATTAAGTAAATAATTTAAGCTCTACACTCTCTACTTATGTCAAAAAGTTATTTTCGAATTCCATGGTAATCAATTGACCGCACTACCCTTATTGCCCCAATTTTTACCTGATCTCGAACCTAAACTCTTTCCCCCTCACTCCATCATATACGCAGCATTTTCTCCCGAAATTGCTCTCACCGATTTCGTATCTGTTTGAAGCACTTATTCCCCAGATTGCGGTGCCCCATTACAGCGATTTCAAATACCATTTCAGACTGGAAGCTTTCGATCAAATATCTTGGTAAGTTTTCAAATGGTATAACCTATTTTTTGTCTTTTGATCGAATGGTATTTTCTGGGAAGAAATTGGACACTTCTTTTTAGATTCCTGACTATAACAAATCTTATTATTTGATTAAGCATATTGGTGCCTGATTTTCTGAGAGATTAATGGAGTTCCAAATCTGGTAAAATGATAATATCGTTTGGGTTTCTGATCCTTGTGCAAAACAAAGAATGGTAGCTTGTATTAAGTTAGGCAGCACGTGAACTTGTCTTGGTCAGTCAAAAGGGTTTGCCAAGCTCTTTGTAAGTTTAGGTTATTAGTTTGTAACATAATTTAGATAATTTTCACCAAAGACTTTTTGAACTAATTCAAATCTTTTATCAGGCAAAGTTCATGTGCGACTACATCAGATGTATACTTGGATATCCTATCCGAAAAGCAGAAGTCGAGTGTCGTTTCAGCCGACGACAAAAGTTTGGTACCACGGATTGTGGTGTGTTTGTGTGCTTATGGGCTGAGGCATTCGCACAAGATAACAGAGATTTTTGGCCATATGTGAATACTTGTAGCATTGATGAATATCGTGGTCATATGGCTGCCAACATTTTAGGAGATGAATATGTGATGTTTTATAATTTAGTTGGGGAATGAAAGTGTTGATTTCGTTGTGATTTCTAACTAGAAATGTAAGTTCTATTTTGTGTTGAAAAAAATGATGTTGTTATTGACCGAATATAGATGTTGTTTTGTATTGAAAAAATGTTGGGAATGAAAGTGTTGTTGCTGTTTCATATTGGGGAATAAAAATGTTGCTGTTGTTTTCTATTGAAAAAATGTTGTTATTGACTGAATATAGCTCATGTTTGTATTGAAAAAATCGTAGGGAATTAAAGTGTTTGTTTTGAATTGGGTTTTGAAAGTCTTGTTATACAAGCTATTTTGTGGTATTACATAATTAGAGTAAATTATGGTTTTAATAGATGGTGATGATGAAGTGGTACTATAATTTGTGGTGATATACAAGCTACACAAGCTATTGTGGTACTGTTATTGCATAAGCTATTTTGTGGTACTGTATAAGTTATTATGTGGTACCAAATAATCTATTTTATGGTACAAGAAAAAGTAATTTGTGGTAGTAATTAAGCTATTTCGTGGTATTACGTAAGCTAATTTGTGGTATCGGATAAAGTAATTTGTGGTACCAGATAATGTAATTTGTGGTATCATATACTGATTTGTGGTATTACATAAGCTATTTTGTGGTACAAGAAAAGCTAATTTGTGGTACTACATAAGCTATTATGTGGTACTAAATAAGCTATTTTGTGGTACAAAAAAAAGTAATTTGTGGTATTATATATACTAAGTTGTGATGCTAATTAAGCTATTTTGTTGTACTACGTAAGCTATTTTGTGGTACCAGATAAAATAATTTGTGGTACCAGAAAATGTAATTTGTGGTATCATATTCTGATTTATGGTATTACATAAGCTATTTTGTGGTACAAGAAAAGCTATTTGTAGTACTGCATAAGCTATTATGTGGTACTGCATAAGCTGTTATGTGATACTAAGTAGGATATTTTGAGGTAAAAAAAAAAAAGTAATTTGTGGTATTATATATTCTAAGTTGTGGTACTAGTTAAGCTATTTCGTGGTACTACGTAAGCTATTTTGTGGTACCGAATAAAGTAATTTGTGGTACCATCTAATGTAATTTGTGGTATCATATACTGATTTATGATATTGCATAAGCTATTTTGTGATACTACTTAAGATATTTTGTGGTACTGCATAAGCTATTTTGTGGTACTGCATAAGCTATTATATGGTACTAAATAAGGTATTTTGTGGTACAAGAAAAAGTAATTTGTGGTATTATATATACTAATTTGTGGTACTAATTATGCTATTTTGTAGTACTACGTAAGCTATTTTGTGGTACAGGATAAAGTACTTTCTGGTACCAGATAATGTAATTTGCGGTATCATATACTGATTTATGATATTACATAAGTTTTTTTGTGGTACTACTTAAGCTATTTTGTGGTACTGCATAACCTATTTTGTGGTACTGCATAAGCTATTATGTGGTACAAAAAAAGGAATTTGTGGTTTTATATATACTAATTTGTGGTACCAATTAAGCTATTTCGTGGTATTACGTAAGCTATTTTGTGGTACAAGATAAAGTAATTTGTGGTACCATATAATGTAATTTGTGGTATCGTATACTGATTTATGGTATTACATAAACAATTACGTGGTACTAAATAAGCTATTTTGTGGTACAAGAAAAAATAATTTGTGGTATTATATATACTGATATGCTTACAGATTTATATGTATATAACATGTCATAGATTTGTATATAACTTACATTACCAAGTACCACTTTATCATACATTTAGTATACATTTAACTTTGGTTTTGAAATCTTTAACAGTTTGCTTGGGTTACAAACTCTGGAAATTCTGAATTGGAGATGCCCATCGCAATCGTCCTACCAGTGAAACCATGATCCACATTTTTCTATGTCAGATAATGTGCTGTCTTGCTGCTGTTTTATGCACCAAAATGTTGGCTGTTCTCACACCAGATTTTCGGACACCCGAAACTACCCGACAATTTCGAGTACCCGATTAGTCGGGTATTAGTTTTTTTTTTGGGTTCAGATAGTAGAAAATGGCTCCCGAAATTCTGGGTACCCGACCCGATGCCCACCCCTACTCACAAGTCACAAGCAACTCGCATAGTGGTTCTAAAACCAATTCCGGTGAACTGACATGGTGTTAAGGCATAGATTTCTCCACGAGTAGAATCACCAAGCATAATAAATGGTAAAGACTTTTTGGGGACGAAGAAAATGATGGAAATCAAGAATCAAGAGAAGTTGTAAAAGCAATCACACAAAAAATCCGTGAAACACTTAGTTTAATTAATTATGTTGCTGACTTAAATAATTCAAATTTTGATTTCAATGAATTAAATAGTGATTTATTAATAGTATAAAAAAATATGCAAGAATTTATGAAAATCTTTTTATAATGTGATTCATAGAATTCAACCATAATAAGTAAAGCAAAAATAAAAATTTGCAAAAAACTTTGTGGTACCATGCACACGAAACAAAACAAATCCATGTATCTATCGATATACCCACCTACATGGCTACATATATCCACGTACGTACACAAATATATATATATATATATACGACGCGCCCCTTGCGAAATTTTTTTTTTGTTTAACCTAAAATGATTTTTTAAGAAAAAATTTCCCTCCCTTTTTTTATTTTAGAATCATTTGTGTCCCTTCCTAAAATTCTTGCGTCCGCCATTGTGTATATATATTTTTACCCCAAAATTTTATAAACTTATATTTTTGTCCAGCTCAATAAAAAAATCTATTATTTTGCCGCCCTCAACATTTAGACAAGATTGTCTCTGCATATAGTCAGCCATCAACATCAAATTATCTAGCTGCGACGATCAATTCAACATCAACATCAATTTATCTAGTTAGAAAATAAAATTTCGTTTGACCCATTCCAACAATTAATTATCATGATTCGATTTTCTAAATCTTGTTTGAATTAGTACACTCGAATACGCATTGTGTTCATTAATGTAATTTTTTTTAATATATATTGTATTTTTTATAAAGACAAATATATTTTTGTTAATAAAATAGAGCAAAGAGTGTATTGGAACGGGTCAAGCGGAGTTAACACATTATACAATTTCTCATTGATGTATGTAAATAGCTTACAACTTTCATGTAAAATCAAATTTAAGTCATAATCTATAAAATAACTCTATTTTCTTATTAAATAAATTTATTGATATTTTTCCAAATTAATTAAGTTTCATCTAAGTTTTTTTTTTATCGATGATTGTTTTAGTTTTTACGAAAATTAAGTATCGTGTAAATTTTACAATATTTAAAGAAAAACCTACGGTTCCTAGTTTCAATCCTAATTTATTAATTATTGTGTAAATTTTATAATATTTAAAGAAAAACCTACGATTCCCAGTTTCGATCCTCATTAATTTATTCATCCTACTTCTTGTGAGCTCACTGCCTACGTCGTTATCATTATTTTTGCTATAAATTCTGTCACGCCCTGAGACCGGGGTCGATAACACCGGCGTTGATTCTAAATACAATTCAAAATCAACAAGCCTCGTAATACAGAATTCTACGAAAACCGGTCTATTATTCCAAAAATATAAATAATTGTCTTTACAATTGAATTTAAATTGCATAATCAAACTCTAAATGTCTTAAAACGGAATAACTTAATGAAATCCTAAATAAACCAAAATTGATGTCTTTAATTCATAGAAACGCAGTGGATCACAAACCCCAAAATTGGTGTTCTTCTTCAGCTTGAATTTCTTCCTCGTCTTTATCTGGGAAGGTAGAGTAAGGGGTGAGTGTTTTGGAAAACACTCAGCAAGTGGGGGCCAATCGATGTGACAATATAATACTTTTTTTTATAATTTTCCAAAACATATATAATAATCGGACATAAACTGATATGAATACTAAAACATAAACTTAACCGAATTACTCTAATCAGAGCCAGAACAGAACATAGCATATCAGAATCATAACTCATATCACTTAAACATAGATCCATAACACCGAAAATCTAGAGGGACTTGCATAGACTCAAGTGGTGGCTCCCGTATATGTAGCATTTTGCTCCGCCGGCTCAAGAGGTGGCTCCCATGTACGTGGCACTTTGCCCGCAGGCTCAAGAGGTGGCCCCCGTACACGTAGCACTTTGCCCTTTGGACTCAAGAGGTGGCTCCATCATACGTAGCACTTTGCTCCGTATAGCCCTTATTTATCGATGATCAAAATTTATCCTCAGAACAGCGTAGTTTTAAAATACATCACATATTCGATTGAGATTTCAAAACATACATATGATTTTC
This sequence comes from Haberlea rhodopensis, assembly GCA_907163345.1. Lineage (NCBI taxonomy): Eukaryota > Viridiplantae > Streptophyta > Magnoliopsida > Lamiales > Gesneriaceae > Haberlea > Haberlea rhodopensis. The sequence goes on from CAJQUN010000909.1 coordinate 104,216, forward strand.
AAAATTGAAACGAATATATATAACAAAGCCCACTTACCGAGATTGGAGACGATTATACACGTGCTTGGATGGCTTTTAGTTGTGAATTACACGATGTATGATGCTACTGATCGAAACTTGTTGTTGATGATTTGGAGGAAATTTTAAAATGGCTAACTCTTGGATCTTTTTTATTGGTTGGAATAAGGTCAACTTTTGAAGACTCAAACCTTATTGGAAGGAATTTTAATGACTAAATTTTTGAAGAATAAAGGTTGCAGATGATGAATTCTATTGGTTGTTAAGAATGATAATTTGGACGTGAACCACCCCAACTATTTATTAAAGATTTTGATAACCAAAGCTTATCCCTTAATTATTTTGTAAAGATTTTATTAACACATACTTATCTATTAGGTATTTTGTAACTTAAATTATTATCTATCTAATATACCATATTTATAAGTGTATTTTCGTTACCATGAAGTCTCCCGAAATCAATCAAATTCTATCTAGCTAGGTGGTATGTTAATATCATATTAATTTTATATTATCTATTGATATTTAATAATTCAACATTATCCCTTAATATCAAGTAATTGAGTTGATTAAAAATACATAGTTGTTTAGATGACCAAAACTCTAGTTATTGACTTTGTTGAAAAAAATCGGGTTCTCACATTCCTCCCTCCTTATTGGAAGTTTCGTCCTCGAAACTTGAGTAAGTTTGACCTTTCTAAGGATAATGGTATTTTGACTTAAGTGTTAGTTCCTTAGAACCTCTTGGATATAAGTGAATGCGTGACACCATAATCAACAATACATATACATGTACTTTGTTTAATAAATGATACCTGCCACGGCTTCGTTCACGTCCTCTGCTTTCTCTTGGGTTATGGCATAGACCCGAGCATTTGGTTTGTTCTCCCTTGGCTTGTTTGGAGGGCCACCATTACTTGTACCTGTCGGAAGCACGTTCCATTCTTTCTGTGGCATTCACCAGTATGTGCGAAGGCACAAGTCGGACATTTTGGAACTATGTGGTTGAATGGGGTGGATATGGGCCCTTCTTGTTGATCATTAGATTGGTTTGGTCGTTTGAAATCCTGACCCTTGGCAGCGTTTTGGCTTGGGAAAGGTCGCTTGCGTTTTAATTCCTCTTCACGACGTCGTATATCAGCTTCAGCTCTGATGGCTGCTCCCATTAAGTCTCCAAAATTTGTGGTTTCATAGATTGCGAGAGCAGATTGGATACGACTGTTCAATCCATTCCTGAAGCGATGTAATTTCAGGGTCTCATCTGCCATAATCGTTGGTGCATAAGTTCCGAGGGAATTGAACTTCGAGGTATATTCTACCACCGACATGTCAGGAGTCTGTGTCAAGTGCTCGAATTCTCTCAGCTTCTGAATTTGCACGGCTGTTGGAAAATATTGCTTTAGGAATGTGCTTCGGAACCTTTGCCAAGTGATTGGTCACGTTTCTACCATCAAGGGTGACACGTTTTCCCACCATTTACCTGCCTGATCAATGAGAAATTGTGATGACCGGGGATTAGGGATGTTAATCCCGGAGTGGTAATAACCCCTAAAGTTGTTTTACGTGGCGATTTGGAGTTTAATCGAGGCGCTGGGCCTTCCGGGCTCGTCTATTTGAGTAGTTGGGGTTGGATCCCGAGGTTGAGATCGTATTCTCATTTCGATGAAAACCTGTGAGTTGGGTTTTTAGTGTGACTCAGAATCTCGGGTGCTGTGTGTGGGCACCGGTAGGGGATTTTTGAGTTAGAGAGAGAATTTTTGAAAACAGATGATTTTTAATGAATCATGATGTATTTGTGGGGATATTAGTATTTCGGGGTATTTTTGCTATAAATACCAGTTAAACCCGAGATTTTAATTATCGGAACCATTTCAGCACCTTCTCCCTCTCTCTTCCCCGCGTAGCTTTCCCGATCCCCTTTTGACCCCGCGCGTAAAAGTCGTCGGCCCGCCGCCGTCCGGCCGCCGTTCGGCGCGTGCCACCCGCCGTTGGAATCGTCTCTTCCAGGCGCTCCTATCCATACCATCAATTTGAAGTTTGGTCGCGATTTGAGCTCGGATTTGCCAGAGAAGCGTAGGGTTCGAAAACTGGTTTCTGTCCGATTTTTGGAGCTCGATTTTGGTATGTTTTTGGTACGATTTTTCTGGTGTTTTTGGGGCGTTTTTAAGCTGATTTTGAGTCGATGATTTCAGACTTTTATGGTTCGAAATAATTGTTGCTTTTAGTTCGAATTTCAGCTCGATTTTGGGAGTTAGGGTTCGAAAATTTGGATTTTTGGCATGAGGATGATGATTCTTGTTGTTATTCGATTAATTCATGTTTAAATGCATTATGATGCTTGATTGTGTTCGAAATTGAGGAATTGGATTCGAAGTTAGGGCTTGAATTCGAATTTTGGGGGTTTTGGCATGTGGGGCGATTATTGTTGTTGTTAATTGATTAATTCATGTGTTAGATGAATTATGGTGATTATTCGGGTTTGATTTGTGTTGGTTGGGTTCGAATTATTGAAGGTGTTCTTGAGCAATTTTTCGATATGTTGCATTCGTTTTCCCTCCCTGCATGTACCCTGCCCCGGGTCTTTTAGATGTTTAATTGTCGTGTGTCGACAATAATTTGAGGGTTATGGATGTGCTTGAGCATGGGTTACATGTTCGTAAATAATTGTGAATTATTTATCGTGTTAGCACATCGTTCCTCGGGGCATGGAACTCGAACAAGGTTTGGCTCGGACTTCGAGGATTTAAGGTACGTTTAGCGTACGAGCATAGTTTAAATGATGTTTTTGCAAGTATGATGCATGATTTAAAATACATGAAATGTTTTACTATGATGGTACCGGGACTTGATTACGTTATGTTGATTCACATGGTGAAATGCTTAGTGCCGCTATGAAGCGAGCAAATGATGGGGTGTGGTTGCTACGGAGCAAACACCGATAGTATGATGCTACTTGAAGTAAGAAATGAAAAAGGTGGTATTTGATTAGATATCTAGGATATCTGTATTTTATTCCCTATTGGTAATGAATAAGAACAGAGACGTAGTTAATCAGAGAAGTGATTAACTAGTATCGGAAGTTAAGGAAATCTCAATATGATATCTAGAATTATGATAATTGCTAGATAAAGAAAGATGTTATGAAATGTTGTTAAATTGAAACTGGCTAGGGTTAACCAATATGATGATTAATTGTATATTTAGGATTTGATGATTTATCTGTTTTGAGAACAGGGTTATTACAGGGGTACGCTATGATGAGGATGATACCATCCAGGAAGTATCACATATGTTCCACAATATTTACATTTTCGTAAATTATGTATTATGTCATTATGATTATGAAATTGTGGAATTGGTATGCTCACCCCGTTGGGGGCTGTCTCTGTTGGGGCAGGTGAACAGGTACATCGATGGCTTTGGAGATGAGCTCGAGCTGTTGATTGGATGTACTCCCAGGATCGTGGTACCAGGGCTTGATGGAGCACGGTATCGTATAGAGTACTTATATACCCATGAGGGTTATATACATATTCATGATGCTCGCATGTGAGCAAGATTACTTGTATATGCGTTGTATAAAGGCATGAGCCTTTCTCTCTTTCATTCTATGTTGCATGCAATTAGAGGTAGAATTGCTAAATGATATGAGAGTCATTGGTGTATTGTGGGTGTTGAAACTCACTTTTATTGTCATATGTGTGGTGTCTTCCCTGGCTGGGAATTTACTTGATATTGCTGTTTTCTGATGAGTTTTATGTCTTCCCTGGCCGGGAATTATGTTATGCGTTGTGTTTTTATTTCGGGTTAGCTCTATTTATGGGGAGACTCTGCCCAAATTTTTATAAAAGTCCACAATGTAAAAAGTGGTGTATTGGGCGAACCCTATGAGTCCGTTGTTGTTAGGATGATGAGCTTATAACACTGTATGTTAAAGAAAACTTTGTAATTGCCATTCAATGGTAAAGTATCATCTGAGTTTCCCGAATAATTTTATTGAAAGCATGTGCCACACATAATGATTAATACACTAATCAAGGGTTAAGTATATGGGGTCCTTACATTAGTGGTATCAGAGCAGTGGTTGCTCATTGGGGCTGTTGAGGGCCTAGGAAGTTATTGATAGCACATATTTATGCATGATGGCATTAATGTTATACGACATGACTAATTGTTTATGTGCTTTTATGTTATGAAAAGTGGTATTGCTAACCATTGTGGTTGCAGGAATCGTGTGGAACACGATAGGATGGCATTAATAGTGATGTCTAACACTCTATATGCTACGTGCCAAGGAATCTGATTTTGGAAGAAACTTAGGGAAAAGAAAGATATGACGTATTGTCTGAGGACAGACTGGGTAGACAACCGACAGTGGAATACTTCGGTATGGTCTCAATTATTATTGAATATACTAATGCGTTTGTTCATGTAATGTTCAAGCAAGGAAGGTACGTAAGAAGCGTACGGGCATCGGACGGTAACACACTCCTAACTCTGACTATGCATTGAATGCATAAGTTTTTATGATGTTTATGATGATGATGATTATGATGATAATGTTATGATGATGATGATTATGATAAGTAAGTTATGATGATGATGGCTATGATGATGATGTTACGATGATGATTTTGATAAGTAAGTTTATGATGATGTGATACGATGTTATGATGTGGTAAGATGCCACGGGGTAAGATGCCCATATGGTAAGAGGCCATACTCCTATATTATGATCATACTATGATTGCATAAGAATTTACGATGCCATGATGATGTGTATAATGAATAAAAAAAATGATAAGATGTTTAAGATGATGTTATGATAAGTAAGTTCACAATGAAGATGATTTTATAATGAATAAAGATGACAAGATACTTATGATGATGTTATGATAAATGAAGATGATATGACGTTTACGATGACGATTATGATAAGTAATGATGATGTTAATATGATGTTTATAGAATGATATGATGTTTATAAGGTGGTAAGATGCCATAGGGTAAGATGCCCATATGCATGAATATGAACCAGGGAAAAAAAGAAAAGAAGTTAATGAATAACTAGCAAGCTTACTCAACTATGATTTCGTACATTTACTGTTATATCTATAAGATGATGATGTTTATATGATGATGATGCTACAAGATGATAATGTATGTTTAACTATGTTACTTAGAATGGTTGAATGTCTGGTGGTCATTATGGGCAAGCGAGGAAGGTCTTGCCGCTCACATAGCTGATGAGCGATGGGGTACATCCGCTATCAAGGTGTAGCGATGGGTATCATCCGCTGATGAGCGATGGGGTACATCCGCTATCAAGGTGTAGCGACGGGTATCATCCGCTGAGCGATGGGGTACATCCGCTATCAAGGCGTAGCGATGGGTATCATCCGCTGAATAAGAGATACATCCGCTATCAAGGCGTAGCGATGGGTATCATACGATGTGTTATGTCGAGCGAGGGGGCCAATTGTGCCGCTGTCATAATGGAACCCGGACAGTCCCATTTCTAATTAACATAGTTTGTTGTGAGTATATATGTGAATATGATGTTTATGATGATGTTTATGATGAGTAAAGATGATATGATGTTTATGATGATGTTTATGATGAGTAAAGATGATATGATGATTATGATGATGTTTATGATGATAGGATGCCCCATTCCGCTATTATGTGGATTTACGATGACTCATTCTTTTATGAGGATTGGCGATGATTTATGCCGCCGGATATGATGATAGTGATGCCTCATTCCGCTATTTTACGATGACTCACTCTTTTATGAGGATTGGCGATGGTTTATGCCGCCGAATATGTTAATAGCGATGCCCCATTCCGCTATTATGTGGATTTACGATGACTTCTTCTTCTATGAGGATTGGCGATGATTAGTGACACCAGATATGTTGATAGCGATGCCTCTTTCCGCTGTTATGTAGACAATGATTCAGGCTCAGGTGTATAGCGAGGTTTCATGCCACTTATTATATGACGAGGTATCATGCCGTCGATTCTATAGCGATGGATTGTGCCGCTATGTACTCAGCACAGGATTATGCCGCCTTCGAGCGATGAGTGCTGATTTCGCACTATTATCGAGCGACGGAGACAGGTATGCCGCTATCTTGTTAGCGATGAGGTATGAGATATTGCTATTTTATTAGCTTTATTGTAGCTGGCATGCGTTGATATACATGTTTTATTATGCCTATTTTACTAGCATGATGGTGGATGACATACGCTGATGTACATGGACCGTCACGAGCTGACTGGGTTGTTTAGATGTCATTGCGGACATGTATCGTCACTAGTTGGCAATGCCTTAGATGCCATGAGTTGGCATGTGTCGTCACAGGATGACGATGACGATAGTGTAGGAGATGTCTTATTAGACATGCATCATCGTTACGATGGATAATGCGTTGAGTATACGTATTCAGTGGTATGCCTTGGGTGCCAGTACCGAGCACAAGGTGGTGTGTGCGTCACCAATTGACGTGACCCTTTTACCGAGCGGGTCGCTCGAGAAATGGATGGATGCGCTGTACATGTGACTGTACCGCAGCTTATGTTTGGGGCGATCATATTACGAGTGGTGATACCCTTGAGGTATGCTAGTTGGAATGGCTTTTTGGCCATGTATTTTGACGACAGGAGTAATCGTGGAGGAATTACTCGCTTTCTATTGATATGACATGTGGTAGACATGGTCACACCACCCATGAGAGTGTAAGATGGGTCCTAAGGAAGTAGGATCAGGTTATGTTAAGTACATGGGGACATTGGAGTGTCCAGGGTATGTCAGCATTGGAGGAATGTTGGGTAAAGACCCACTACTCTATTGATTTTCTTCCCATGGTATGGTATGCCGTGCGGAAACGTCCATCTGATTGGTAGGTTTGAGGTGAACCTAGTGAGGCAGCGACTAGTTTGTCTGCCGCGTGTGTGCAGCACCATGATGGGCTTGCTAGAGCCGTTATACTGCTCATTGGAACCAAGTTTGGCAAATCGTAAGGTGATACGAGGTGATTGTGGTGGACTCTGGTAGTCACCACGTCATTTGAAGTTGAAGTTGAGTATGCCTCACTGAAACATATATATGTTTATGTTTAATCTTGGTGAGATTTGTCTGGGACAGCTCATGATGTTGAAGTACCAACAAGAGAGTCATCAAGTCGTCGTTGATTTGGCCTGGGAATCCATGTATTTGGGATGCATTGGGTTTATTGCATGTCCTTTCAAATTTGAAACTCTGAGGAGTCTCGATTGTTTATTTATGATCAGGATGTGATTCTTAGGATATCCGGAGGTGGACATCTGGTGAGATGTCTTTTGTGTGAATCTGTGGCCGTGAGTTGCCCAAATTGAGTTGCAATGATGCGACTGCTCATTCGATGGAGGAGGTTTGAAAGTGGAAACCAGGCTTGGTATGTGTACACCGTGGTATGCTAATGTTTCCCTCGTAACTATGTATGTTAGACATTGTGAGTCATGATAGAGATGTCTTTGAATGATATCTACGATGGAATCGGAAGCAATTCGAATACTTGCAGTTTCAGTTGACTAACTGCTTTTGGGTTGTTAGCGTTGAGTGGTACTGACGCTCTTTGACGTTATGATGGATTTTGAAGTCTATTCCACTCCAGAGTTTGACACGAAGTCAATGTTCTCAAGGTTGAGGTGTCATTCATGATGCGTTCTTACTAGTGGTATTAGAACGAAGGATGACTGTCCGATCTACAGTCGTAAGTATCGGTTGTTTTGCAGTCATGAGGGACTGACTTTTGGGATGACCCACATCGAAGTACGTTTTGCCTCTTGAGTGATATGTTGGTTTTGGTATGTCGCTCTGTCCCAGAGTTCGATGTGAGGTAAGTATTCTCGAGGTTTTTAAGACGATTCTGTTATGGTCAAGAATCGAGGTTCTGGCTTCATATTGTTGTGTAGCCTGGGTGTTACGTGATACACCGGTGCTAATTTCGAGGATGAAATTCTTTTAGTGGGGGATATTGTGATGACCGGGGATTATGGATGTTAATCCCGGAGTGGTAATAACCCCTAAAGTTGTTTTACGTGGCGATTTGGAGTTTAATCGAGGCGTTGGGCCTTCCGGGCTCGTCTATTTGAGTAGTTGGGATCGTTGGATCCCGAGTTGAGATCGTATTCTCATTTCGATGAAAACCTGTGAGTTGGGTTTTTAGTGTGACTCAGAATCTCGGGTGCTGTGTGTGGGCACCGGTAGGGGATTTTTGAGTTAGAGAGAGAATTTTTGAAAACAGATGATTTTTAATGAATCATGATGTATTTGTGGGGATATTAGTATTTCGGGGTATTTTTGCTATAAATACCAGTTAAACCCGAGATTTTAATTATCGGAACCATTTCAGCACCTTCTCCCTCTCTCTTCCCCACGTAGCTTTCCCGATCCCCTTTTGACCCCGCGCGTAAAAGTCGTCGGCCCGCCGCCGTTCGGCGCGTGCCACCCGCCGTTGGAATCGTCTCTTCCAGGCGCTCCTATCCATACCATCAATTTGAAGTTTGGTCGCGATTTGAGCTCGGATTTGCCAGAGAAGCGTAGGGTTCGAAAACTGGTTTCTGTCCGATTTTTGGAGCTCGATTTTGGTATGTTTTTGGTACGATTTTTCTGGTGTTTTTGGGGCGTTTTTAAGCTGATTTTGAGTCGATGATTTCAGACTTTTATGGTTCGAAATAATTGTTGCTTTTAGTTCGAATTTCAGCTCGATTTTGGGAGTTAGGGTTCAAAAATTTGGATTTTTGGCATGAGGATGATGATTCTTGTTGTTATTCGATTAATTCATGTTTAAATGCATTATGATGCTTGATTGTGTTCGAAATTGAGGAATTGGATTCGAAGTTAGGGCTTGAATTCGAATTTTGGGGGTTTTGGCATGTGGGGCGATTATTGTTGTTGTTAATTGATTAATTCATGTGTTAGATGAATTATGGTGATTATTCGGGTTTGATTTGTGTTGGTTGGGTTCGAATTATTGAAGGTGTTCTTGAGCAATTTTTCGATATGTTGCATTCGTTTTCCCTCCTTGCATGTACCCTGCCCCGGGTCTTTTAGATGTTTAATTGTCGTGTGTCGACAATAATTTGAGGGTTATGGATGTGCTTGAGCATGGGTTACATGTTCGTAAATAATTGTGAATTATTTATCGTGTTAGCACATCGTTCCTCGGGGCATGGAACTCGAACAAGGTTTGGCTCGGACTTCGAGGATTTAAGGTACGTTTAGCGTACGAGCATAGTTTAAATGATGTTTTTGCAAGTATGATGCATGATTTAAAATACATGAAATGTTTTACTATGATGGTACCGGGACTTGATTACGTTATGTTGATTCACATGGTGAAATGCTTAGTGCCGCTATGAAGCGAGCAAATGATGGGGTGTGGTTGCTACGGAGCAAACACCGATAGTATGATGCTACTTGAAGTAAGAAATGAAAAAGGTGGTATTTGATTAGATATCTAGGATATCTGTATTTTATTCCCTATTGGTAATGAATAAGAACAGAGACGTAGTTAATCAGAGAAGTGATTAACTAGTATCGGAAGTTAAGGAAATCTCAATATGATATCTAGAATTATGATAATTGCTAGATAAAGAAAGATGTTATGAAATGTTGTTAAATTGAAACTGGCTAGGGTTAACCAATATGATGATTAATTGTATATTTAGGATTTGATGATTTATCTGTTTTGAGAACAGGGTTATTACAGGGGTACGCTATGATGGGGATGATACCATCCAGGAAGTATCACATATGTTCCACAATATTTACATTTTCGTAAATTATGTATTATGTCATTATGATTATGAAATTGTGGAATTGGTATGCTCACCCCGTTGGGGGCTGTCTCTGTTGGGGCAGGTGAACAGGTACATCGATGGCTTTGGAGATGAGCTCGAGCTGTTGATTGGATGTACTCCCAGGATCGTGGTACCAGGGCTTGATGGAGCACGGTATCGTATAGAGTACTTATATACCCATGAGGGTTATATACATATTCATGATGCTCGCTTGTGAGCAAGATTACTTGTATATGCGTTGTATAAAGGCATGAGCCTTTCTCTCTTTCATTCTATGTTGCATGCAATTAGAGGTAGAATTGCTAAATGATATGAGAGTCATTGGTGTATTGTGGGTGTTGAAACTCACTTTTGTTGTCATATGTGTGGTGTCTTCCCTGGCTGGGAATTTACTTGATATTGCTGTTTTCTGATGAGTTTTATGTCTTCCCTGGCCGGGAATTATGTTATGCGTTGTGTTTTTATTTCGGGTTAGCTCTATTTATGGGGAGACTCTGCCCAAATTTTTATAAAAGTCCACAATGTAAAAAGTGGTGTATTGGGCGAACCCTATGAGTCCGTTGTTGTTAGGATGATGAGCTTATAACACTGTATGTTAAAGAAACTTTGTAATTGCCATTCAATGGTAAAGTATCATCTGAGTTTCCCGAATAATTTTATTGAAAGCATGTGCCACACATAATGATTAATACACTAATCAAGGGTTAAGTATATGGGGTCCTTACAGAAATGCTGTTGTAACTTCAACCTTGATGTTTTCAGGCACTTCAAGCAGTCTGTGATGATTTTCTACTTGCTTAAGCCAGCTCTGGGCCATTTCGGGATCTGAGTTGCCATCAAATGTCGGAACCCTGTTCTTGCGAAGCGACTCATAATGGTACTTGACTCCTTGTGGAGGTGGCGCTGGCTGAGGATGTCGCTGGTTGTTAGCAGGGTTAGCCATGCCTTGTAGCGTCGTAGCCACAATGGTGGCTATTGCCATCAAGTCTTCGCGCTGTTGGGGCAGGTGAACAGGTACATCGATGGCTTTGGAGATGAGCTCGAGCTGTTGATTGGATGTACTCCCAGGATCGTGGTACCAGGGCTTGATGGAGCACGGTATCGTATAGAGTACTTATATACCCATGAGGGTTATATACATATTCATGATGCTCGCATGTGAGCAAGATTACTTGTATATGCGTTGTATAAAGGCATGAGCCTTTCTCTCTTTCATTCTATGTTGCATGCAATTAGAGGTAGAATTGCTAAATGATATGAGAGTCATTGGTGTATTGTGGGTGTTGAAACTCACTTTTGTTGTCATATGTGTGGTGTCTTCCCTGGCTGGGAATTTACTTGATATTGCTGTTTTCTGATGAGTTTTATGTCTTCCCTGGCCGGGAATTATGTTATGCGTTGTGTTTTTATTTCGGGTTAGCTCTATTTATGGGGAGACTCTGCCCAAATTTTTATAAAAGTCCACAATGTAAAAAGTGGTGTATTGGGCGAACCCTATGAGTCCGTTGTTGTTAGGATGATGAGCTTATAACACTGTATGTTAAAAGAAAACTTTGTAATTGCCATTCAATGGTAAAGTATCATCTGAGTTTCCCGAATAATTTTATTGAAAGCATGTGCCACACATAAGGGGCAATCAAACACCGATGGGTCTGAAATTTGGCCAGGTTGGTCGACAGGAGGATGCGATCCGGTGAAGTTTGTCGGCAGCGTCAAGCGGAGGCAGAAGGCGGCGGCGGCAGCGCTTGGCAACAGATATATTAAGGCCATTTATTATTATTATTATTGTTATTATTTTTGTAAAAACAGAATGACAGATTCATTTATTTTTTTATTTTTTTTGATTATTTATTAATCAAAATTAAATTTTTTTTATTCGTGAACAAATCGTTATTCACGTGATTAATCAGATTGAACTTCTGATTATCGTATTTATCGTGAATCAATCTTTTCCCAACTGATTTTATTTTTCCAGTTGGTCTATTATATTGGGTTTTATAATCTAGTGTTATATCTCAACTAGAAGTCTTTTCCCAGCAGAATTATGGAACCTGGTTCGCTCTGATACCACTAAAATGTCACGCCCCGAGACCGGGGTCGATAACACCGGCGTTGATTCTAAATACAATTCAAAATCAACAAGTCTCGTAATACAGAATTCTACGAAAACCAGTCTATTATTCCAAAAATATAAATAATTATCTTTACAATTGAATTTAAATTGCATAATCAAACTCTAAATGTCTTAAAACGGAATAACTTAATGAAATCCTAAATAAACCAAAATTGATGTCTTTAATTCATAGAAACGCAGTGGATCACCAACCCCAAAATTGGTGTTCTTCTTCAGCTTGAATTTCTTCCTCGTCTTTATCTGGGAAGGAAGAGTAAGGGGTGAGTGTTTTGGAAAACACTCAGCAAGTGGGGGCCAATCGATGTGACAATATAATACTTTTTTTTTATAATTTTCCAAAACATATATAATAATCGGACATAAACTGATATGAATACTAAAACATAAACTTAACCGAATTACTCTAATCAGAGCCAGAACAGAACATAGCATATCAGAATCATAACTCATATCACTTAAACATAGATCCATAACACCGAAAATCTAGAGGGACTTGCATAGACTCAAGTGGTGGCTCCCGTATATGTAGCACTTTGCTCCGCCGGCTCAAGAGGTAGCTCCCATGTACGTGGCACTTTGCCCCGCAGGCTCAAGGGTGGCCCCCGTACACGTAGCACTTTGCCCTTTGGACTCAAGAGGTGGCTCCCATCATACGTAGCACTTTGCTCCGTATAGCCCTTATTTATCGATGATCAAAATTTATCCTCAGAACAGCGTAGTTTTAAAATACATCACATATTCGATTGAGATTTCAAAACATACATATGATTTTCAAAATTGAAACGAATATATATAACAAAGCCCACTTACCGAGATTGGAGACGATTATACACGTGCTTGGATGGCTTTTAGTTGTGAATTACACGATGTATTATGCTACTGATCGAAACTTGATGTTGATGATTTGGAGGAAATTTTAAAATGGCTAACTCTTGGATCTTTTTTATTGGTTGGAATAAGGTCAACTTTTGAAGACTCAAACCTTATTGGAAGGAATTTTAATGACTAAATTTTTGAAGAATAAAGGTTGCAGATGATGAATTCTATTGGTTGTTAAGAATGATAATTTGGACGTGAACCACCCCAACTATTTATTAAAGATTTTGATAACCAAATCTTATCCCTTAATTATTTTGTAAAGATTTTATTAACCCATACTTATCTTTTAGGTATTTTGTAACTTAAATTATTATCTATCTAATATACCATATTTATTAAGTGTATTTTCGTTACCACGAAGTCTCCCGGAATCAATCAAATTCTATCTAGCTAGGTGGTATGTTAATATCATATTAATTTTATATTATCTATTGATATTTAATAATTCAACATTATCCCTTAATATCAAGTAATTGAGTTGATTAAAAATACATAGTTGTTTAGATGACCAAAACTCTAGTTATTGACTTTGTTGAAAAAAATCGGGTTCTCACAAATTCCATAGTTCGACATTGCATTTGTTGTTCTGGTATTTCAATACTAATTTATTCATTATTGTGTAAATTTATAATATTTAAAGAAAAACCTACGATTCCCAGTTTCGATCCTCATTCATTTATTCATCCTACTTCTTGTGAGCTCACTGCCTACGTCATTATCATTATTTTTGCTATAAATTCCATAGTTCGACAGTGCATTTGTTGTTCTGGTATTTCAATACTAATTTATTCATTATTGTGTAAATTTATAATATTTAAAGAAAAACCTACGATTCCCAGTTTCGACCCTCATTCATTTATTCATCCTACTTCTTGTGAGCTCACTGCCTACGTCATTATCATTATTTTTGCTATAAATTCCATAGTTCGACAGCTGCATTTGTTGTTCTGGTATTCCTCGACCATTATTCTTGAAACTCTTTTTCCTACCAGTGAGAGAAAATAAGAAAATCATATAGCCAATGGCGAAATCACCGGAAACACAGCACCCAGTGAAGGCTGTTGGATGGGCTTCAAAAGACCCTTCTGGGGTTTTAACTCCTTTCAAGTTCTCTAGAAGGTACAGATTTCATTTGTTTTTAAGATTTTACAGAACTGAGAATGATGAAAGTTTGATCCTTTTTTTTTTATTATAAAGATGGTTTTTTTTCTTTGGCTGGTTTAATTTATTTTATGGGTTGTTTTCTAGAGCTACCGGGGAGCATGATGTGCAGTTCAAAGTTCTGTATTGTGGCGTGTGCCATTCTGATCTTCATATGGTGAAGAACGAGTGGGGATTTACTCTATATCCTATTGTTCCGGGGTAAGATTGATACTGTTGTGTGTGCGTGTTCATTTGTAATATGTGTTCTTGATGTATAATGGATTATGGGTTGTTCTTGTACTATAATTTAGGGGGAAGTAAAGCAAGATTTTGTAGTTTGTGATTGGTTATATCGGTCGGAAGTATGAAAAATTAATTCCAAAAACGGCAAAATGAGAACTTTTTTCTATTATTTGTAGTTCTTGCTCAAGTGTTGACTTTTTTTATCCTTCTTTCTTGCTGTCTAAGCATATCTAACCCTCAACAGAATTAAGCATTTATCTGATGATTTGATGCATTTTCTGGTGACTAAGAAAGGGACTTGATGTGAATAACTTTCTTGATAATCTAGGCATGAAATTGTGGGGATCGTCACGGAGGTTGGTGAGAAGGTGGAGAAATTCAAGGTCGGGGACAAAGTAGGCGTAGGATGCTTGGTAGGATCGTGTCGCCAATGTGATCAGTGTGCTATCGATCTCGAAAATTACTGTCCCAAACAAATACTCACCTATAGTATGCCTTACTTTGATGGCACCGTGACATATGGAGGATATTCTAATATCATGGTTGCTGACGAGCATTTTGTTATTCGTTGGCCTGAGAATCTGCCTCTTGATATTGGTGCTCCTCTCTTATGTGCCGGAATCACGACTTACAGCCCATTAAGGTACTTTGGACTTGATAAACCGGGGTTGAAAGTGGGTGTGGTTGGTCTTGGTGGCCTCGGCCATATAGCCGTGAAGTTTGCTAAGGCTTTCGGGACTCATGTGACAGTCATCAGTACATCGGTTAATAAAAAGAAGGAAGCTATTGACATTCTTGGCGCGGATGATTTTATAGTTAGCCGTGACCCTGAGCAGATGCAGGTTTCTTTTCTCCCTCCTTGATTCGGTGTATCAATTTCTTGTTTTCGAGTATGATGGAATTATTATTTATTTGATTCTGCTTGCATAGGCTGCAGCGGGGAAGTTGGATGGTATCCTTGATACCGTGTCTGCAACTCATCCCCTAGTACCTTTAATAAGTTTGTTAAAGCCCAATGGAAAGCTTATCTTAGTTGGTGCTCCGGAAAAGCCACTTGAGTTTCACTCCTTTCCCCTGATTCAAGGTGAGATTAAATGTCTGTTACAAACAAGAAACGAAAAATTAAAGGGAAAAACTATAAAAGAAGATGTGTAAATTTTCGTGGATATCCTCTTATCAAATCGAAAAGTGAAAAACAGCAACACTGACAAGTTGTCTTCATTTCTTTTATTTCTGCAACTTGTCAAAAATGAATGATAGGGAGGAAGACAATAGCCGGAAGTGCAATAGGGGGACTGAAAGAGACACAAGAGATGATTGATTTTGCAGCAAAACACAATATACTACCAGAGGTGGAGATGATCAATCTAGATTACATCAACACGGCTATGGAGCGTCTCCTGAAATCTGATGTGAAGTATCGGTTCGTTATTGACATTGAAAAATCGATGAAAGCTGAGTAAAACATTGGGAAAAGTTTGTTTATTAATAAGATATAGTATTCGGAGAATGGGAATAATCGATTCGAGTGTTGTGTTTACACAACTTTTTTGTTTAGAAATGACGGAGACGCTGCTACAGCAAGTGATCTTGTTCGTTTTTGTGTACTGTACCTGTGCTAAACATCAAGTTTAAGACCATCCTATGTATGCAAAAAGACAGCTATATTTCAATTTCTATGTTGGTTTTGCCTTTGGTTTTCATCTGCTTGTTATGTGTTTGTAGTTTACTATCTGTTCATTTATACAAGCTGCACTTGGTTTGAATGATATGATATGATTATAGATGAATAATATGCCAAAATGATTGGATATGATATCAAGTAGTGACGAGTCTATTAATTTGTGTATTTGGTATAAATATTTTATAGTATAATAAGAGAGGACAATATCATTATTTATTAAAAAAAAATTAGAGAAATTTTATTTTTCAAATTTTTTTTGTTAAGCAATTTTTTTTTTTGTTGATGTTTATGTTTGGCTTAAATCGACTAGGAAAAATATATCTTAATCGATTGTTGATGCGCGCAACTTCAAATATTATTTTTTTCAGTTTATAGTAATATGTGCATCATTTTTTTTAAAAAAAAAATTGAGTCAGTACTTTTGTTATTTTTTTTTTCATTCAATTACACTATGATCGTTTTAAAAAAAATTTGTTAAAATCAGTCATTTGAAATTTTATTTGCGATCAAATTAGGAAAGAAATCGACCAACATGCTAGTATCGCGTTTTATATGGTGTCAACAAAAACTAGTGATAAAATATGATATCTATGTGATAATAAATTGAATGCACTATTATATCCTTTTTTTTCTCCCTTCTTTGAAATCACGCAAGGATTCATTTCCTACATCTACCTATGCATTTATTATGCATTTAAATGAATTAAAAATTAATAAAAAATATTTTTTCCCCTCTTTAAAACATGTTAAGCCATATGCAACGTAAAAAGCATCTTTCGAATAATCATTCTTCTCCCAAATTCTTCACCTTCATATATTCTTCATAAAAGGTAAGCTTACTAATTTAATGTTGTAAAATTTTGAATTTTTTTTTTTGTTGTATTAATTTTGCATATCGTGTTGTTTTTTGTATGTTTTGGAAATCTTGATTTTTGAGATATATATGTTTTCGATTTTTTGTAGAATATGTATGAAGATAAATCATATAGTTGTAACATAGAATGGAAGAATAAAACATGAATGATATTTTTAGTTGTAGAAAAAAATTGATAATAAACTTGATATTATAAAATGTTTGTAAAAATTTAATACTATATTAATTTAAGATAATAAAGGAACAATTTTTATATATTAGTATGTAAATTGATGTTTAATTCAAACACAATATGTTAATACTCATGAGTTCCATTCTTGATATTTTGTTATACTACGACGTCGCATGTCACACGATTAGATTATAATTAGTTATGATCGACCTCCAATAAAATACATGCGAATGCCTCCAAATATTACAATGGCTGAGATGTTGTCAAACTGTACGACCAGATAGGTCTCGATAACCAAACAATATTAACTTAAAGTGTGAACTAAGCATATATTTAATAATAATTCTGGGCGAGTTGAGCATCTATTAGAAATTAAAGAGGATAGTGATATTTGGTTTTTCTGTAACCCCGATGTTGGGAATGCTGGTATTAACTTGTATATTGAATCAGAACAGATCCACCATAGTAATATGCTAGGTGTTCAATATAGTCAAGAATGGGGCCCATACATGTCAATTCTTACTGAAGATCAAAACGTAGACATACCAGTTGTCACTCAAAGGCTTGCAGGTATAAGGATGGATCGTTTAGCTGATGCAGGAGTAGAAGCCAACTATATTAATAGAACTGAAGGGGAAGATAATGGTTCAAGTGAGGGGGGTAAAGATGAGTATGCAAATGCAGATTTTTTCGGACCTGAAAATCATGACGATTATAAACCATACGAGGCAGAACTTAACGTTCATGATGATCTTGATGATGATAGCGATGAAGATATATCAATTGATGTCATGTTGGAAACTCTTTCCCGACACAACGAGGGGCCTTCATCTATACATGTAGAGCAACCCGAACCAACAATGACCCAAGCAACCCAACCTGGGCGTCAACTTTTTCTAGTCCTTCCATTCTTTTCAACAACATTTCCGGAGGTATCTGTTGATTCTTTTGATATTCCTACTTATGAGATTAAATTCGTACAAGAGATGGTGAAACTAAAATATGGGTTCGAGATCACATATCATAAGGCTTGGCATGGTTTAAAAGCAGCTAGAGAGCAAGTATACGGCACATGGGAGAGCTCCGTGACGCAACTGCCGAAGTATCTGTCTGCCCTTAAGCAACACAACGAGGGCACCATTATTGAGTGTGACCATATTGACAGAAATATACCAAATCGAAAGATCATCAAATATGTATTCTGGGCATTCTGGCCATGCAGTCAAGGGTATCAACATTGCCGAAAGGTGATAAGTGTTGATGTAACATATTTATATACGAAGTATAAGCATAAGTTGTTGATTGCAGTCGGAATTGATGCTAATCAACATGTCCTACCTTTGGCTATTGGAAATGGTTTATTCAGATGCTCTCCAAACACATTATTCGTGACATGTTCGGAATTTGTCTTATTTCTGATAGGCACCAAGGTCTTCTTCGTGTTGTTCAATGTGTGCCTGAATTTATGCCCCCCGCGGGGCAACGAGGCGGTTAGACATTGACGCCTAATTTATATCTTTTGTGTCGCATAACATGTACGTTTTGACGTACGAGTATATGATATTGTTGTGATGATGATGTGAGCATGATATCATTTGATTTGTGACACCATATGCATGTGCATTCATGATATTATATTGTTGAGATTGATGCCACGATAGATGTGTAGCATATGCTTTGGCTGAGATCGGTGCCACGATAGATATGCCAGTGCTGGACATATGCTTTGGCTGGGATTATTGCCACGATAGGTATGCTACATATGCTTTGGCATGAGAGATATACACCGGTTGGGTATATGCTCTGGCTGTTATAACTTGTGAGGACGGTACTATGATATGTGCTGCTAATATGAAGATGTGAGGAGGTTCCACTGACATATTGAGCTGAGATAGACATATCATATTGGTCTGGTTATAACAGGATATGAGATGAGACATGCCATGACATAATTGCATTTGATGATGCATGATACATGACAATCACATTGGATGTTTATAGTGCTTTATCGTTTATGTTTTTATTGATATCGCACTAGGATGGTTGTTTATCTATACTCATGTTGTGTGATTGTTTCTGTAGGGACTCATAGACGTGAGAAGACGGGATTGTGAGTCTATTCCGCTGCGAGTTGAATCACTGCATATGAGTTATACGAGTCTAGGTTGTTTTACAGTACAAGTGATATGTATATTATGACATGATTGTGTAAGAATTGTAACAACCTACATTAGTAAACTCTTAATCAGTGTATGAATTACTTAATTCTGACTCACATATGTATAATGAACTGATACATAATGGATTAAGTAACGAGGACCCCACAATGTCTGAGGTGTATAATGGAGTTCTTAAATGTGCTCGTCGCATTCCAATCACAGCCATTGTACAATTGACTTTTGGTCGAACTGTTCAAAGTTTCATAGAGCGTCGGATGAAATGCCAACAGATGATACAAAATAATCAGGATGGACAACCTTTGCATTTCATAAGTTTATCCGTTGATAACAAGAATCATTGCAACACCTTGTCCAGAAGTATGATTATGCACAACAAACTGCTTCAGTGGTAACAGTTGCCCGAGCTGGAGTCGGGAACACTACACATGTTGTCAAACTTAGAGCCAATACGTGTTCTTGTGGAAAATGGACACAGTTTGGTATCCCATGCTCACATGCTATACATCATTGTCGACATTTTGTTGTCAATGGAGGGTCCCCTCATTCGAGTTATTCCATAACCTTTGATGAGAGTTCAAACACCCCGGGGAAGGTATCAGACATCTCGTATTCCAAATGAAATTGACTGGCCACAAGCCCGTGAGAGACAGCAGACACGAAGAACTCAACAAGAGGCGGAGAGTTCCCAAAGACGATGATATCAATATATCTCATCCATTTTGTATATTGCATCTGATTTGCTATGATTTGTTGACTATATTTACAGGATGGATATACAGAGCACTCCCACCTGACACCAGAATGCTCAATAAACAATAAGTGCACCGCTTCGAGGATGAATTTAATACTACTCTTATTGTGAGGCATGGATGCATGTATTTATGGACTATGTGTGGAACAAGACCACTTCATATACGTGCAATATGCACCTTACATGATATGTGATTTTATGGTGTATATAGATGTGCTCACTTCTCAAATATTTTAAGAATTGTTAGATAATATTTTTTAGATATAATATTTATTTTTAACAAATTATTTTAGCCAATATAATATTTTTTTAAATCAGATTTTTAATATTTTTTTCATAAAATTGTAGAAAAAAACGCAATCCATTTTTAAACTTAAGAAACTTGGGTTTCTTCCTTTTTTTTTATTTTTTAAATTATCATCATTATTATAATCTTCAAGCCACTGTCATCGTTTTTCTCATTTTAATTATATTCTCTCTACTTATTTTTCTGTGAATCTTGCACACTTTTAGAAATTAAACAATCTTGATTAATGGAAAGCCGCCCAAGTTGTAGATGTCTACCGGTGAATCTCCATATATTATTTAAGACTAAACTTAATATATAAATAGTTAATTAATGTGGCAGTCATGAGTCATCTCCAAGGGTATCTTTAAATGGCTTGGCCTCGATGACACCAAATTCCTGAAAATGATCTCATTTTCAGCTCTCCAAAATCAAACCTCGGACCTCAACTCAATGTCAGAGTTAGCAGAAACATACCCCGTGTGCCGTCGACGGAGAGGGCGGGGCAACCCAAAATCCAACTCCATCATCTACTCATTCGATACCTGGATTGTCCATCGGAGACAGTGGCGAGTGAATGGATCATTGTCATGGATCCAATATGTTTGTTGAGGTAGAGTTGTAAAATATTCTAGGAGGCAAAAACTTGCATCAAAATTGTAACATAAATTTCCAACTTTCTTTCTTTTTTCTTGTCTTAAGCCCTGCCAGAGTTTTGTACTGTTGCCGCCAGCTCAAACCTATTTTTTTTTGCCAATGTTGTTTGAAGCAACTCTGGCCAACTTTGTGTAATCTGTTACCATTTTGGATCTCGTTTTGTAACGGCTAAAGATGTACACAATGTCACGCCCCGGGCCCAATCCACGCAAGCATGATTGCTCAATGAGCTTCTATAGCAACTACTTCGTATACGTCATCGTTATACGAAAATGGTTAACCCAAGTTGTTATAGTAGTTCATTGTACACCATTATAAACCAATTTAAACTTTCATCTAAGTCAATATGAGAAAAGAGTATTTCAATCACCCATCTTTTAGTACGCGACGTCCTCGTCACGACCTAACTCATCGATCCACCGGCACCAAAAATCTAGAGGTGGCTCCTACAGGTTCAAGAGATGGCTCTCATCATGTAGCACTTTGCCCCGCAGGCTTAAGATTTGGCTCCCACGCACGTGACACTTTGCCCCGTAGGCTCAATATGTGGCCCCCGTCGTGTAGCACTTTGCCCATTAGGCTTAAGAGATGGCTCCCACTGCCGATTTTTAATGCATCTAGATTTCACTTATTTTTGTATTTAGTAAAATCAAATTTGCATCACATAATCAATGTTTCTTCCGGGGAAAACACTGGATATCAATACATATAATTACATATACCTGTATACACATTCGTATGTATGGACGAATACACATTGGGGCAAGGGAGACAAGCACCGGATATCACTTAATTTATACATTTTTACACAAACAACATTAAACTTGGTTTCAATATATAAAATCTTACGTCAAATTATTTTGGGCTTTTGATGTTACGGTCACGTTAATACCCTGACCGTCAATTTGAAAAGATTGAAGGGGAAAAATGAATATTAATTAATCATCTCTTCATCTTAATCATAGAGTATTCCTTTTGCTCATTGTTGGATAATGTTTTTACATAGAAATTGAATTTTGAAATTGGCAATCGCAATTCTAAACAAATAATTAAAGAATAAAAATTATTTAAATAAATTAATTTAGTTAATTTATATTATTTTTACTAAAGAAAGTAATGTATTTGTTAATTAAAACTAAATCACTTGAACTAACTATTTATATAACTTGAATAAATTAATTAAATGTAAATTTAATATATTTTATAGATTGTAAAGCTTAAATAAATTAAATGTAAATTTAATTTATTTGATTTTTTCCCCATGTAAAGCTTAAAAATATGCTATACCACGCAGCCGGAATAAACTGGCAGAGTATGTTTGTGAGAATTAAATGAATTTTGGCTTGTTATTTTAAACCCAACAATGAGACTACTAGGCCCACTGTTAATGAGAATGAGCCCAAAATGAAACCAATTAAAGACGTGATTAGCTATTTCAAATTTGAAATTTAAATATAAATTCTGTCATAATTAGTGACTAGCGGACAACACACACGTGTTGCTTGTATAAAATAATGATAACAACTCAGTATAATATGACACATAATAAAACTTCACCAAAAATACTCTTGATTAAGCATTTCATCGAACACTTTCATGACCAAAAATAAAGCACAGTTTCATCCTAAGAAGATTAGGACGTGCCATAAAAAGTTCAATGCACCAAATACACAAATCAAGAAATTAGATGTTTGCTACAGTTTGATGGATAGGCAACAAAGATTGATGAAACTAATAAAAACGTAAAGCAACAAACTTACTTGAATTAGTATAGAGGGATTGAGCAATGAAAATATTAAGAAACCGGAGCAAGACCAATAACAAAATTAGAAAAGGAAGTTATTTGTTGGCAAATGAGGCTTCTTCTTCTTTTTTTCTTGGTAAGAGAACTGTTTTTAGGCGGTTAAAAGAGAAGTTTTCTTCTATATGAAACGTGGAATGCGGAGGTGAAAACAACAGCAATAGTGGATGGGTTGAAAAATGAGAGTCGTAGGGAGAAACTACTGGATGGGTTTTGAAAATTTTTCACCAAATTTTTTTTATATACCACTTATAAAATAAAGATATACAATTAATTTAAATTCGAGTAAATTCGTAAAAATAAGTTAAATAAATTTGAATTCGTTAATCCAATCATATCTAAAAGTCGTTGAAATGAGTCTACGGCCTTTGGCGGATGGTAAATACGCATATTTTTTTTGGGACGACTCGGTTCGAGTCTAGGCAATGACCCAAAAATATTTACAAAATCACCCTCCATATATCAATAAAATATCATTCAAGTTGGATTTAAATATCATAAATAACATGATATCCGTAATATTTCTATAACCATTGCTAATTCGTATAAACAAATTAAATAAATTTATGATTTATATGAAGTCCAAAACTTAATTTTTTAATAAATATTTGTTTTTATTTAAATAATTTATAAATAACCTGATTTTTTATTTAAAAAAAAAACCTGATTTCAATTGTGTTTCTGCAGCCATTGCCGCCAAGAATATGCAAAGATCTGCGGTGAGAAGGAGGAATAAATTCAGAAGAAGGCGATGAGAAGTGAGGAAGAAGAAGAGAAGGGCGACGATTTATTTTTATACTGAAGGCGCCATCCAAAATGGCGCCTTCAATTATTTTTTTCAGATAAAAGAAGCCGCCATCTGAGATAGCGTTTTGGGTCATTTTAAAAACGATTTTAAAATTCGGATATTTTGTTAAATTATTTATTTTTTTCGATTAATTAGTTTAAAAAGCCCATTGCCGCCAATGCCGTGTAACCTTAGGTTGTTTTTGTCCCTTAAAAAACCCTAACCCTTCGCATCCAACTCCTAATTTCACCATCCCAAATTTGTGAAGATGCGTTCCTCAAACGAAGAATTCTCCGATTTCGATTCTGAAGACAGTTTCAACGCGGACATGGAAGCTCTAAGAAGGGCTTGTCAGATTACCGGCACCGATCCAAGGGACAACAATCTTCAAGTGACCTCCAACCCCGGGGGCGCCGCTAGCGTAAGTTCCTCGTCGGATGCTGAATCTGATGGCGATCATGACCTAGAGTTGGTGCGCAGCATCCAGAAACGCTTCGCGATTTCGTCGGATATGGAGGAGCTTTTGACGCAAAATCCTTTGTGAGTTCTACCACCTGACTCGTCAGATGCAGATGATTGTGATGAAGATTATGTAACCATTCGTGCTATTCAAAGGCGTTTTGCGGCCTACGATGTCGGTTAGTAGAACATTTTGTTCCTTTTCTTTTTTTATGTGGCAAGATCAACTGTATTTGGAATGTGCAAAATGGGGATCGGAATTTGTGTTTGAAAAAGTGTCTTGTTAATTTTAGTTATTAGAAGAAAACATCATTACTTGGAATGTAGATTCTCTACAATCATCTCCAAATTCTGTTTGAAAGCTTATTTGAATCTGAAAAAATAAATGAGGAACAATTGCATGCGAGTTTTCATATTGTTGTGAAATTTTACTCTGTACTTTTTGGGCTGTAATCCACGAATGATCCATCATGTTTGTTTAGAACTTATCGCTTACTCTTATTTGCATCATGAGGTATAGGTGGCTTGAAAGACAATATAGAAGATGTTTTGCATAGACCTGTGCAGGTGGGTATCATAGATTCAGAAAAGGAATCTTCCAATAGCTTGTTTGGTGATAGAACTAATGCTCGAAAAGGGTTTATCAATTGTGTAGATTCAAGTGAAACTACCCAGAAGCCAGTAGCATGTGATTGTGATAGTGGAACACAGTCTTTCGATTTAGTCGTGTGGGACCGGCGAGGAGCTGATGATGCTTCTGGATTTCAATTCAAAAGCTCTAATTTCCCAAAATCTGCTCTCACATTTGTTGATGCAATCAAGAAGAATAGATCTTGCCAGAAACTCATACGAAGTAAGATGATGCAGATAGAATCTAGAATGGAAGAACTTAAGAAGCTGATGGAACGCGTCAAAATACTGAAAGACTTTCACGTAGCTTGCAAAAAGAGGACCGGGAGATCTTTGTCACGCAAAAAGGATGCTCGTGTGCAGTTGATATCAGTACCAAGGTTAAGGGCGAACCTAAAGGTCTTTCTATTTTCATCATGGCTTTCATCTTCATTGTAACATCATCTATGTTTAGACAGAAACTATGTTTAGTTTTTCTTCCCTTTTTAGGAGTTTGATGGGGCATGGAGGTGGTCTATGTTTGATGTTGGTTTTACTTGACTATAAAGATTATTTGGTGGCCAAGCAGACACTAGTACATTAATATTTAGTAGGTGTTACAGGTTGATAATGGCCGGTGTCCATATTTACCTGTAATTAGCTAATATTTTAAAATTTTGCTGTATGTTACTGGAAATAGTATTTTTCGATAGTTTGTTTTTATTTTTGGGGTTTTTGTTATTGTTTTGTCCAAAATTAATGTTCAACCACAAATTTCAATTCTACAGTTCAATGAGAAGAAGATCCCTGCTCTGTATAAGGGACCTCCAGAGAATATTCATGTTTCTAGTTATAGGGAGGCATTGGCAACATTTCCAGATTCAATGAGTATGGAGAAGTGGTCAAAGGAAGAAAAGGAAAATCTTGGGAAGGGTGTGAAACAGCAATTTCAGGGAATGTTGCTTCAGCGATCTGTCGACCTGTTCAGGTATGTCTCTTCTAGTGTATGTGATGATCATGATGGGAATACGTGGACATTTTTTGCTTATGTGATGTGTTCACATTTGTTAATTGCATGAACCATAGTTATTAAAAGCTCGCAAAGTGCGCACTCAGGCCTTGAGCTAAGCAGCACCTTGCGCTCCTTGTTTGGAAAGGTGTGCGCCTTTGCGAGTTTCCTGCACTTTTACTCAGCGCGCCTTTGCTAAGGGCTGAAAGTATAGGCGATTGTTAGTATCTGCTAGTAATTAAAGTTTAGTTGGGCCATTAAATTTATATTTGAGTTTATTAAAAATAGCTCAAGCTAGAGAATGTTAGAGTTTATTTGTTACGTACATTACCTTTTGTTAGCCAAGCTAGAGGAAGAGAATGATGTTGAACGCTATAAATTTTGTGATAATATAGATGACGAAGATGACACTGATCTTAAAGTTGAAGATATGAGTGATTAATATATTAGTTTTTTTATTTTGAAACTTTTGATAGTTCAATGTGTAATAATTTTTCAATTTTACTATTTGTTGAACGGTATTTTTGCACTATGATATTTAATATTTTATTTAATTTTGTTGTTATCTGAGCTTAATTTATTTATTTAACTTTGTTTTCTTTAAATTTGTTTATTTATAACGGTTAAAATTTATGGACATTTTTGATATATTAAGAATTAAGAATATATAAGTTAGTGCGTTTTACTTAGTAAAGCGCGCGCATCGCTTCAGCATTATGCGCTATAGCCCAAGACACCTTCGTGCTTCAGTGCGCTATGCGCCTTTAATAACTATGGCATGAACATTGTGATCGTGTGGTCTGAGGTGCTAATACCTTTTGCAATGGTTAATTCATCCTTGTTATTTCGCTTCCAATCATTTCGTTGTAAAAAAATTGTATGGGCAAGCTTAAGAAATTTTCGGATCTAAGATGGTCTTATTTGAGCTGAAAATTGTATATAAGATGTAAATGTTCTTATGTCTTTTTTAATCAAAGTTTCACTCTGACGTGATTTTTGGAGACTAATTTATATATCTTGACTCGAGAGTGTGTGCTCCATTTTTTCTTTTTGGATACTCATTTTATTTACTGATATTTGTGAACCAATTTTTATGAAACCTTTTGTTCGTACGTATTATACTTTCCTCTTGTACAACCATTGCATGTGAGTAATGGTAAAATACACCTGTGCAAGAAATGTATCCAAGAAACTAAGCATTGATGTTCAAACGAAGCAAACAATCTGAATTTCCAGTCCACTCTTTAACTGCTTACAAGGACGCTGTTCGTGTTCATTCTGTCCCTCCACAAATGAATCTCGAAAACTGCCAATTAACTCAAATTGAATTCGATCTCACAGGCCTCATCTTGTTGTACACTTTCTCTTGGGTTGGAGATGGTATAAGTGTTGCTAGAAAGGTGCTGATAGTTTGGTGCTGTGGTAGCAAGGATTCATAATTAAGTGAGTTAGGTTTTGCCTTTATAGTTGGACAAAACCTAGGCGTTGTATACTCGTGATTACAACTTGTTAACGTTGGCTACTATTAGATTGTATCTGTGAAATGTTGACTGGTATAACATTTGAAGAGGTAAAGAGTAGTTTTGTGTGTGTGCTTGTATATTCAAGGTTGTAGTGTTCTTACTAGATGGTCAGTGTCTAGATTTGTGTCTAGATTTGTTTCTCTAAGAGTATCAGGACGATTGTTTTTTGAATAATATTGTTCCCTTGTCTACCTAGCTACATGATCTTTAGTATTAATACTTTGGTCATCTAAAGTGGTATTCTATTTTATTTTTTTTAAAAAAAACACCGTCAGTGTCGTGACGGGGGGTTTGGCGGACCCCTACCCGTTTATTCAAAAGAACAAATTACAAAGGATGGGGACTAAACCCAACCTCAAAATTTAAAAATTACATGAAAGTATTCTTAGATCTAAGATAAGGCAACCCAATGCAATCAAATTTACAAAGAGCACGAAATTTTAGAATCTAGCATGTTTTCAGTAAATAAATGATACCCTCGAGCGTCAAAAGCCAAATTTGCAATAGCTTCTACCACGGCATTCCCTTCACAAACCTATAGATAAAACTTGTCATTTGAAAGTTTTCATTGAGGAATTGGGGGTACAATTTTGTTGTATTTATTATGTTGTCGTAGCATTGTTATTTGGTTGGAGAAGATGCAATGAGATGTGGGAGAACTTGCTGAGACAAAGATACAAGAAAAACATCTAAAATATTGTGACTACGTATGAGACTGTGCCATGATTAGACTTACTGCCGTTGGCAAATCTATATAACTATGCGGTTGCATTTGCTTCTCGTTAACTTGATTGCCGTTTCTCTGCAGCTGTATAGATGGATCTTCTGGAGATTCTGGTAACATTGATAGCATCATATCATCAATTAAAGATCTTGACTTCGACCTGAGAGAGTAAGATTATTCTTGCCAAAGGTCGATTGGGAACACCTGGCTTCCATGTATGTTCCCGGTCGTTCTGGGGCAGAATGTCAAGTCAGGTATAATTTTCATTTCTATAGTTACTTATATAGTTAATTTTAATTATGCTTTTAGCTGCATATACTGTATGTTTCCTTGCTTGAACTTGTTGATTCATATTTTCTCGATTGTCTATGGTACTAAAAGGAAAGGCAAAAGAAAAGGGAAACCTGGACAAAATGGAACATAAAATATTTATTATATCTGTCTGCTGGTGTCCTCGTATTCTAGTCTTGTTGGTGGATGATGTGATAATTTTGTCTAATTGCAATGATAAACACCTAAATATGAGTCTAATTACAACAATAGACACCTATACTTGCAGTACTTCCATCACATCTCTGTTTTGTTTAGTGTCAAAATGTAAAGATGGATTTTAAGTCCACTTAGCGTGAACATTTTCACTGTTGTGGTTGCATATCATTTGATCATTTATGTAAAATGAACCTAATGTGTTCATTTTTCCATGTTTTTTTTTCAGGGAACCTAATGTGTTCTTTTTTCCATGTTTTTTTTTTCAGGTTTCTCAACTATGAAGACCCCTTAATTAATCACAACCCATGGACTGCAATGGAGGACAAAAATCTTTTGCATATTGTCCAACAAAGGGGACTAAATAACTGGATTGATATTGCTGTTTTACTGGGAACAAATAGGACCCCTTTTCAGTGCTTAGCACGTTACCAAAGGAGTCTTAATGCTTCAATACTCAAAAGAGAGTGGATCAAGGAGGAGGATGATCAACTTCGTGCTGCCGTGGAAACTTTTGGTGAGAGTAATTGGCAACTCGTCGCTTCTGTCATGGAAGGGCGGACTGGTACCCAGTGTTCTAATAGGTCTGTTATCATGCTAAAAGATGATTTTTTAAGCTTCTGTTAAATTGTCCAAGTACTATATTAAATATTGGAAATAAATATTGCAATTTCTGAGAAAGTGACAAAAGATACCCCCCTAAACTAATGGAGTTTCACTACATCTATTTATTTTCGTTTTGGGCACCGAAATCTCGTTCCTGTAGACTTTACTCATCATTTTTTGATTACAGCTGCCATACCAGAGTATTAAGTTTATATTTTTCCTTACATCATTAAAGAAAAAACTTATTTTCTTATAGGTTTGTATAAGATATCTGAAAAAGTCAGTATTAGCTTAGATGCATTTTTGTGATGGACCAATGTTTGTTTCCGTTGTAATTATGAAAATTTGAAGTTGGAACATGACTAGAAGTTAAGATACTTAATGGAGGCATATTTGTGTTGTATAGACTTCAGTTCGAATGCTTTTAGATGCAGTTACATGCTATCCTCTTAGTTAATGTGGTAAGAAGGCGAATATCTTTGGCATTCTTTCATTCTTGGAGTAAGGACCTATCATTTATTCATCAAATCAGAGGCCACATGCCAAAGTGTAAGATGCCTCACAAAAACAATCTGTACGTTTATATGTTTAGACTGAAACGGGATAAAAAATTCCAAAAGCAGAAGTTTCCAACAGTGCCTTCTTACGGTTCTACAAACCTATTTGTATAATAGGCCGTTTTCCCTTCAAGTTGGAAAGTATTTCTCATGTTTAGAAGAGTTGATGTTTAAGTTATATGAGACGTGAAATTTGATGAAGGTCAAGCACTTACCCCATGCATCATTCACACACTATCTTCCTTGTATGAAACAAGTAATGTGTTTGACATGGGGAAAGAGAAAGAGTTTGACCTTTCCTTCATCCTAGATATTCTATATTTCATTGTGACAAGGGGGTTATGCCTATTCTGTCCTCTTTCCTCTAATCATTAATGCACTTTTAAAAGTGTCTGACTATACTAAAGGCTGTGGTCTACAGTTTTTTTCTAGTGCAGCACAAGTGAAACTAAATCCTTTAGTTTTAACACCACATTGTAATTCCTTAACCAACCAACTCCATCTTCGTTGAAATTGGATAACAAATTTTGTCAGTTTACGGCAATAGCCCATAAACTGAGGTCTGTTAGTATTTGTGGGATTCCTTATGTGCAATGTGATGCTTTTAATACATCTTCTGTGCAAGGTTGTCTGTGAAGTTCACACTATTTCATTGTGTCTATTTAAGTCGTACAAGCTTTAGGAAAAAAGTCTCTGAAATAGTTTAAGTAAGTTAACCTCTTGTCAAGTGTGCAGATGGATGAAGGCGCTTCGCAATGGACATTATATGAGTTCTAGTTAATCATGGGAATTGCTCAATTGCAGATGGGTCAATTGCTTAGATCCTTCCTTGAATATGGGCTGTTGGTCTGTAGAAGAAGATTCAAAATTGGAAGCTGCCATTGCAGAATATGGATATTGTTGGTCGAAGGTTGCTGCATGTGTTCCTCCTCGTACTGATAATCAGTGTCGCAGGTTGAATAACTTATGGCTGGGTGAATGGATTCCTTTTTTAAGTGATGTCATCTATTTGCTAAGTAATCTCATGTTTTGTTGTTTTCAATATTATTTGCGGATACTTTCTAGGAGGTGGAAGATATTGTTTCCGCGTGAAGTGCCTGTCCTTCAAGCAGCTAGGAAGGTACAAAAGGCTGCATGGATATCCAATTTTGTTGATCGGGAGTCCGAACGACCTACCCTTTGACCTAATGACTTTCTACTGCCAGAAACGAATTTACTTACTGACTCCAAAAAATTTGCGTCTCAGAGAAAAAAGAGATCTAGGTGCAATGATTCAGACATTACTTTAGTAGCACTTTTTTCCTGCCACAAAGTTCAGTATTTTGTACCTTTCGAGCTGATACTTTTTCTTTGAACTTGTGAAGGGGGAGCGAGGGTTGTGGGCACATTGAAAAAGATGCTTCTGGGTGAGTCCAGTATTCTTTGGTTTCCTTGTTTTCTTTTTGTGGCAACATGTGATGATGTGCCATTTTCTTCTGTCAGGAATGTAGCTACCATTTCCAAATCCACTGAGATTTGTTTGGATGACGTCCCAAGATTAAAGTATGGCGGTGAATTTGAGAATATGCATTGCAGACCCATCTCAAGGAAGGCAAGGAGTAAGAGATCATATTCGACAAAGAAAGCGACCAGTCCTTTACCAGAGAGTTGTTCGTCAGCTTGCACATATTATATAGCCAATGGTGAAGTGATCAAAAAATCTCCTTTGCAAAATAATAATCCTAAGAGGTGATACATCTCGCTTGGAAGAGAAGAGATCGCAATATGTTTTATTGTTGTAGATACGTATGCTATTACAGTTATTTCACGGCTGGCTTACCATAATTTTATCTGCAGATTTAGAGCAGAATCCATGGATGATTTCTCTATGTCTACTGCAATATGTAACAGAAAGAGAGTGATTGAACGAGGTTCTAATGAAGGTGAAGATTTTGTTCCCGTAGAAGAATGCCCATTACTTCTCACAGATTCCAATTTCAGGATGGTCACTGTGGGTACTGATGCCTCCCAAAGTTGGGGGGTTTCGAAGTTGCATCCAAGGAGGGCTGTCAAACCGCTTGATGAAGGACTGGAATTTCCTCGTGAGAACTGATGAGGTTATCTTCTGGTGTATCGTCTTCTTGATTTGAAAGTTGTTGTGGAATCGAAGCTTCTACTAGATTTGAAGATTGATCTTGATCATCGTCAGAAAATACGCTCTCTAATTTTTGCGCTATTTCAGATTCTACAATTTCGATCACTTATTTTCAAGAATTTAAGTTCTCATGGAGTTTGTGAATTTAGACGACGACCTGTATATCATATTTTCTGACGATGATCAAGATCAATCTTCAAATCTAGTAGAAATTTCTATTCCACAACAACTTTCAAATCAAGAAGACGATACACCAGAAGATAACCTCATCAGTTCTCACGAGGAAATTCCACAAGCCCAAACACTCGATTTGTTCTACCGCCTGGATTTCGCTTCGTCCCGACAGACCAAGAACTCGTTAACCACTACTTGAATAAGAAGATCAATAACGAGCCTATCCCATACAATATCTGCTGTGTCAATGTTTACAACTATGATCCACAGGAGTTGACCAGTGTGGCTTCTCTTCATTTCGTATGTTTTTGCAAGTACATATCGTATTTACATGCAAGATTTAATAATTTTTTTCAAGAACTTCAAAGTACATAGATTTATTGTAATGAAGTGTCGTTTACTGTGGCATTCATGCTTTCTTTCATGTTCTAGCGTGAGTGCATGTCTATGTTTTTTGTTGTGAAAATTGTAATTACGTGAAGGATTGAAAATTTTAATTGGAGTATATACTGGTGTAACTAAATTTTATATATCACACATGTTTCTGTTTTTAATTGTAATTAACCTATATTACAGATTCTTATCGGAGTCTGGGAAACGATGAATGATACTTCTTTACCCCGAGGGATCGAAAGTATCTAAATGGGAGCCGATTGAATCGAGCAGCTGGTAATGGGTACTGGAAGGCTACTATAGCCGATAAACCAATATATGACAATAATGTCTGCATTGGATTTAAGAAAACTTTAGTATTTTACGAAAGGAAGACCCCTAAAGGGAAAACTAATTGGATCATGCACGAGTACACAATTGACCATCCCTCAAAAGAACAGAATAGCACCGTTGATATGCTGGTATAAACCTTTTCAACTTGATTAATCTTTGGCAATACTTTTTATTAGATAAATTGTGTTTATTTTCGACTCTGACAGCTAGACAACTGTGTTTTGTACCGAATTTACAAGAGATCCCGTGGTGTTTCGAAATATGAAAAACAGATTGCTATTCCTATTTCTTGTCAAACTGAGGAACAAGAAACCGATGAGTGTTTTGAAAATGAGAACCATGCAAGCCACAAGCGTGCAAAAACTCAACACCAAGGAACTAGTCAGCTCTACGATCTTCCAACACTCTAGGGCAATGTAGTATTTCGGGGCTACAGACAGATCATCCAATTCAACAGCAGATTCTACCGACCCTTCAACAAGATGTCCAAGGAGAGAACAATAATCTTGGTGGGTGGCTAAATTCTTGTTTCGAAAGTACTTCGAAAGAAGCTGGACAAATCTATGAAGACGATATAGAGAATGTGTTTGGCATTTCCATTGGCTCGATTACAGATGACATGGTCGATGATAGGCTTGATATATCGGTAAACGACTACTTGTTCGGAGATGACAATATTCCTAATCAAGAAATCAACAATTTTGCTCCTTACTCATCAATGGATTTATGCGGCTTGGGCCTCCCATCAGTGAACAACATTGATCATATTCAAGAAGCCTTTTCATACATATAGATGAATCAAGTTTTGGAAAGACAGCCTGTTCTGGGAAGGAATTGAAAGAAGATGATTTTAAGTAGTTTGATTGGAAATGGTTGTTTTTTTCTTAGCATCGTTCAATTGTTTAACTTTTTTATGGTTTTTGTGAGTAATTTCTTTTTTGATACTCAGATATCTACTGAAACTCTAAGATCTTGAATGTGTTTGCATATGCTGATGGAGCTTGTTATTAATGTGAACCTTCATTTCTTTATCATCTCCCATTAAATTATCATCATCATTATTATAATCTTCAAGCCATTGTCATCGTTTTTCTCATTTTAATTGTATTCTCTCTACTTATTTTTCTGTGAATCTTGCACACTTTTAGAAATTAAACAATCTTGATTAATGAAAAGGCGCCCGAGTTGGAGATGTCTACCGGTGAATCTCCATATATTATTTAATATTAAACTTAATATATAAATAGTTAATTAATGTGGCGGTCATGGGTCATCTCCAAGGGTATCTTTAAATGGCTTGGCCTCGATGACACCAAATTCCTAAAAATGATCTCATTTCCAGCTCTCCAAAATCAAACCTCGGACCTCAACTCAATGTCAGAGTTAGCAGAAACCTACCCCTGTGTGCCGTCGACGGAGAGGGCGGGGCATCCTAATATCGGGAACCCGAAATCCAACTCCATCCTCTACTCATTCGATACCTGGATTGTACATCGGAGACAGTGGCGAGTGAATGGATCATTGTCATGGATCCAATATGTTTGTTGAGGTAGAGTTGTAAAATATTCTAGGAGGCAAAAACTTGCATAAAAATTGTAACATAAATTTCCAACTTTCTTTCTTTTCTCTTGTCTTAAGCCCTGCCAGAGTTAAGTATTGTTGCCGCCATCAGCTCAAACCTCTTTTTTTTGCCAATGTTGTTTGAAGCAACTCTGGCCAACTTTGTGTATTCTGTTACCTTTTTGGATCTCGTTTTGTAAGGCTAAAGATGAACATAATGTCACACCCCGGGCCCCGTCAATGCAAGCACGATTGCACAATGGGCTTCCATAGCAACTACTTCGTATACGTACTCGTTTTACGAATATGGTTAACTAAAGTTGCTATAGTAGTCCATTTTACGCCATTATAAACCACTTTAAACTTTCATCTACAGTCAATATGGGACAAGAGTATTTCAATCACCATTCTTTTAGAACGCGACGTCCTCGTCGCGACCTAACTCATCGATCCACCGGTTCCTACAGGTTCAAGAGGTGGCTCTCGTCATGTAGCACTTTGCCCCGTAGGCTCAATAGGTGGCCCCCGTTGTGTATCACTACCCCTTAGGCTTAATAGATGGCTCCTGTCACGCCCCGAGATCGGAGTCAATAACACCGACGTTGAATTCAAATATACAATTCGAAGACAACAAGCCTTGTAGTACAAAAATTAAAATATAACCAGTCTTTTATTCCATAAACATAAATGTTTTACAACTGAAAATAAAACAATAACTTAAATCTTAATAAAGTTTAGCGGAATCATTAATTATGTAAAATCTTGAAATCTTTGCAGTAGATTACCAACCCCAAAAGTTGTGTTGTTCTTCTTCATCGGTATCTGTCTCACTTTTATCTAGGGAGGGGATGTAAGGAGTGAGTATTTGGGAAAATACTCAGCAAGCGGGGCCAATCGAATATGCCAAAAACATATACTTATACAAATTTCGAAACAGATTTCAACACATAAACTGATACACGTAACATAATTTTGCTCCTTTGAGCCATACAAAACGCATCATATCAAAACACATATCATATACTAATTAGACTAGATCGATCTGCAAAACATAAGGATTATAGAGGTGGCTCATACGAATTCAAGAGGTGGCTCCCGTACGTGTAATATTCCATATGTCTCATGTTTAATTAATAAAGGACTAACTAATTGATTTGGTTTAGACTTAAGAACTCATGTACAAATTGGAACAATGAAAGGATTAAATTGCAATACAGGGAAGATGCAATTGGTGATAAGAGAAACTTGAAGGACTCATGAGCAATTATAGAATTTTTATCTGAAAAATTAAGGACTAAGTAGCAATTTATGCAACTTGTATCAGGTAAGAATTGAAGAGGAATGCACAAATCGCTAAAAACATCAAAAACCCATCTTCTCTTCTTTACATTTTCTGATTCTGGACAAATCCTTCATCACCTTGTGTGTCAAAGTTCAGGAAAGCTTTAGCTAAGTCATTTTTACCTTCCACATATGTTTAAGAAGGAGAAATAGATGTTTTATATGGTGTAAGTTTTTGGTGTGTTTAGTTTTGATAAATTGTAGTGACTTGTGGCTAAAATTGATGCAATTTGATATGCAAATAAAGATAGAAGTAGAGTAGGCTGAGTTGATGTTTTATAGATGACGGAATTCATATATCATGAGCCATGTGTGAGTAAGGAATGGAGAATATGTAAAAAATGGTGAAAAAGAATGAAATTCGCGTATACAGGGTTCACCGATTGATCGGTCGGGCAAAAGAAAATAAAGTTGCGGTCTCAGTCGATCGATCGAGCGTGTTGGACGATCGATCGACGAGCGATTAGCAATCGATCGGTGATTAATACCGATCGATCGGTGAGTGTAAAATATGGAGTTTTCATTTCTTGTTCTTTTCAAGTTCTTGTGTGGTTACATATAGGATATGGTATATGTTTCTTTAAAATTTAATAATGAATGTTGATGGTAAGGAAACCATAACATGATTTTAATAGCTTATCTGTGTGTAAAGCCGTCACATACTACTGGACATCGAACATGGTAGAGGTTTCATACGGGTGGTTGCTTTACTTCTTTTGGATCTTAACAGGTACGTGGGACGTACAAACACTGTTCATTTATTCATACATATGTGTGTTTATGTATGAAGTGAGTTTGATGAATACCAACGCATTGAGGCGTGATGATGTATTGATAAGAGGCGTGCATTAATATAATATTGGATACTCGTATATAGAGTTGAAAAAAGCAGTATAAATTGGCTACTCATATGGTGGGAGTATATGGAGTGTAATAGCAATGGTATATGTGCTACTCATATACGGAGTAATATTATACGCATCCAATGGAACTGTGATGAAAAAATGGTATTCACCGGCATGTGATTTGTTAATACTGTATGAGCTTGAGATGGTATGATGTCATGACATATGCATTTAATATAATTACAAATATTATATTACGATTTGAGTATTGTACAGGAATGACCCAAAGAATACGAGATATGAATGAAAGACATGGAGTATTTATATTATTGTGATTCTAGCTACTTGTTCATATGTGTGGTTGATAGTTGATCTATATATATATATATATATATATATATATATATATATATATATATATATATATATATATCGATTGTGTTTATAGTTTTGTGGGTTGTTTCTGTAGAAATTTACTTGTAAAGCGAGGGAAGATAGGATTGTGGGTCCATTTTGTTGCCTTGCTGATGAAGATAAGTAGTCGATTATAGAATGAGAGATTACATGTCTATTTTGTATTGTAAATTAATTATGGCATGTAATATATGACTCCAAATGCTTATAAATGGAATCGACTCAACTCTACAGTTCATATTATATTATCACGATAATACTTTTATATTCTCGTTGGAAAATGGTTTAAGACAGTGAGGGTCTTACAGTACGTATAGCACTTTGCCCCATTGTTCAAGAGGTGGCTCACACGTACGTAGCACGTTGCTTCGTATAGCACTTATCTCCCGATATTCAGGATTTTCATGACATCATAGTTTTTAAAATAGTTCACATACATACATATGTTATCAAAACGAAAGGATAGTATAACAAAAGCCCACTTACCTGATTATGTAGGTTGCAAAAAGGCTTCAAAATCTTGCTAATACAACTAGAAACAATGGTTTAGTTTGATAGTATTTTCCTTGTTTCCAAATGAAATTTTTTGATACAATTTATAGAAGAAATTTATGATTTTTTCTCCTTGCCAAGTCTTCCCATTTGCAATGCAAGTATTTGCCATCCATTTACAAGTCTAAGTCTTGTGGGGTTTCACATTCCTCCCTCCTTATGAAAATTTTTGTCCTCGAAACTTGAGTTATTTTGATCATTAAAAAGATATGGATATTTTCTTCACATGCTTTCTTCTAGTTCCCATGTAGATTCTCGATAATCGACTCAACTCTACAGTTCATATTATATTATCACGATAATACTTTTATATTCTCGTTGGAAAATGGTTTAAGACAGTGAGGGTCTTACAGTACGTATAGCACTTTGCCCCATTGTTCAAGAGGTGGCTCACACGTACGTAGCACGTTGCTTCGTATAGCACTTATCTCCCGATATTCAAGATTTTCATAACATCATAGTTTTTAAAATAGTTCACATATTCAACTGTCTTTTTCATAAACATACATATGTTATCAAAACGAAAGGATAGTATAACAAAAGCACACTTACCTGATTATGTAGGTTGCAAAAAGGCTTCAAAATCTTCATTTTCCTTGCTAATACAACTAGAAACAATGGTTTTGTTTGATAGTATTTTCTTTGTTTCCAAATGAAATTTTTTGATACAATTTATAGAAGAAATTTATGATTTTTTCTCCTTGCCAAGTCTTCCCATTTGCAATGCAAGTATTTGCCATCCATTTACAAGTCTAAGTCTTGTGGGGTTTCACATTCCTCCCTCCTTATGAAAATTTTCGTCCTCGAAACTTGAGTTATTTTGATCATTAAAAAGAGATGGATATTTTCTTCACATGCTTTCTTCTAGTTCCCATGTAGATTCTCGTTCGGTATGGTTGGACCATTGGACTTTGACATAAGGGATAGATCTTCTTCTCAACACTTGATCCTTTGAATCTAAGATTCGAATTGGAATTTCATCATATTTCAAAGTTTCATCAAAGTTCCCTTGAGTTACTAGGGGTACTGCTTCAAGGACGTGATTTTGATCGGAGATGTACTTCCTTAGCTGAGCTACGTGGAAGACATCGTGGATCCTTGATAGATTATGTGGTAAGGCTAGTATGTATGCCAATGTTCCCACCTTCTCTAAGATTTGAACGGTCCTACGTATCTTGGATTCAACTTTCCGGCCTTGTCAAATCGAATTACTCCCTTCATTGGTGAAATATTCACATACACATTCTCACCAACTTTGAGTTCCATTGGTCTTCTCTTCATGTCGGCCCAACTTTTCTATCGATCCCGAGCTGCCTTGAGTCTATCTCTAATGATCGTGACCTTGTCAATTGTAGCTTGCACAAGCTCAGGTCCGGTGACAGCTTTTTCTCCAACTTCATCCCAATATAATAGTGATCGACATTTATGCCCATAGAGTGCTTCATACGGCGCCATCTCAATACTGCTATGATAGCTGTTGTTGTATGCGAATTCGATCAGGGGCAAGAGTTCACTCCAATATGGACTAAAATCTATGGTACAAGCTCTTAACATATCCTCGAGGGTTTGGATTGTTCTCTCTGTCTGGCCATCAATTTGTGGGTGATATGTTGTGCTAAGAGTTACCTTATTTCCCATAGCTTGTTGAAAACTCTTCCAGAAGCGCAATACAAATCTGGGATCTCGGTCAGATACAATGCTTACTGGAACTCCATGAAGTCGCACAATATTATCCATGTATAAGTTTGCCAACTTGTCCAAGTTATAGTTCATGCGAACATGTAGGAAATGTGTGGATTTAGTGAGTCTATCAACGATTACTCATATATTGTCGTGACTTTGGCAATCCTACTACGAAGTCAATGGAAATATGCTCACATTTCCATTCCGGGATTTCTAGAGGTTGAAGTAATCCTCCGGGTCGTTGGTGCTCAGATTTGACTTGCTGACAGATCAAACATCGAGCGACGAATTCCGCCACATCTTTCTTCATTCCATTCCACTAGAAGCTCTCCTTTACATCTTTAAACTTGTATTCTCTATAAGAACATATAATTACAATATTATACTAAATTATACTTATATCGCAAAGTATGGACATATATAGTATATATTATGCACGTTGGAATGGATTTTCTCAAGGCTCCTCCTGCATTATAGAACACATCCCGAAAAATAGTTTAAGGAGATTTAGCTGATTAATTTTTTAAAGAAATCCATTGAAAATAGTAGTGATAGTTTTAAATGTATATCTAAGATCCTTGCTTAAAATATTGCAGAATCCAAAGCTTTATTAGATATCATCTAATCTCCTGTAAAATCGCAATCTATCATAACAGAAGCAATGAAGATATCATTTTACGTAACTATATTTTACAGAATTCAATTGCAATACAAATTTGAAGCAGGTTCCCATTGGGTTGTTTCTGGATTTTGATTTTGTCTTTGATAATACAGAATCACGAAAAATATTGATATTTGAAAGTTTTGCAGAAAAAAACTAATAATATATTTACATTTGGAAGGTCTTTTGAAAGAAAAAATTTGTTTCACTTCTTTTTAGATAAAAACTTTTTGAGTGAATTTTGTTTAATAATTTTCCCATTTATTAACCCTAAGAATTAATTCAAATAATTATGCAGATATTAACAACGGTAAATACAGTTAAAAGCATTACATCTATTTTTATGTGTGTAGTTCTAAGTGCTAACTATGTTTGACCTTTAAAAATAAATTAAAAATGAGTGGACAAATTAGTTGTAAAATATTGGTATCTGGTAATCATTTAAGCCCCATGTGTTAGAACCAAGCAATCTTATTGTTTAGAGTTGATTTTACTACCACATTTGAGATGTTTGTTAAAATGTTTAAATAAAAAATTATAATTGAACATATGGATCGTACTAAAAATGAGAAACTATATTGTGAGCTAGCATAGTGGGGTCAAGGGGACTACAACCCCATTGTGGTTGTTAGCGAGTGGGGGTCAAGGGGGCAGCACCCCTTACGAGTAGGGGTGAGCAAAAGTTCGGTTAAATCGAACAAATCGAATTAATTTGGAAAATAGGTTCGATTATTTCGTAAATTCGGTTATGATTTTTTAAACAAATCGGTTAATTCGGTTCGGTTTCGATTTTCATTTTAAAAATATCGGTTAATCGAATTAACCGAATAAACCGAAATGTTTACTTTTTAATATTTTTTAAAAAAAATTACATTTTTTTATTTCTTAAAAAAGCATTATTATCATTCTTTATTTAAATTTAACTTTTTAAATTTTAAAATCAAAATATCTAATTTTTTTAATTTTTAAAATCAAATTACCTATTTTTTTTTTAAAAATATTTTAAAAAATATCGGTTAATTCGGTTACCGACCGAAATAACCAATTTTTAATCGGTTCGGTCGGTTCGATTTTAAGAGTAAAATTTGGTCGGTTCGGTTAGACAAAAAAAATTTCGGTCGGTTCGGTTTTAACAGATTGGATACCCCTACTTACGAGGGAGGTGGCGGAGCCCCCTGAAAAGCTAAACACCATGCTCATATTAATTTTTGAAAACCTGGCACCGCTTGTACCGGTTCATGTGTTCCCCGCGTGCATGCTTGTAAAGTAGTCGTGCACCACTACCATTTAAACCAAACCTTTTAAACGAGTGGTGGTGCACGTGCACATCTTGAGTATATCGGTGCACGTGGGATTGTGCACCGCTTGACTCAATCGATGCACGTGTACCGATTGCACCGATGCACTTGCATATATAAATGTGATGCATTTATTTTTAACAAATTGGTGACTCTAACAAGGTGGTGCACTTAATTGTAACAAATTTGTGATTTTAACAAGGTCGTGAACGTACAGGTGCAAGTAATACACGCGTGCACCCGCATGCACCAGTAGACTCGAGCTGCGTGCTTATCAAAATACATATTTTTATATTAGATGTGGTGCACTTGTATATATCAAGATGGTGCACTCGTATATATCAAGTGCACTTAATTTTTAACAAGTGAGTGCACTTAAACAAATTGATGTTTCTAACAAGATTGTGCACTTACTTTTAATAAATTGATGATTTTAACAAGGTGGTGCACGTACCGATGCACGTAATATATGCGTTGCACCGACAGACTCGAGCTATGTGCTTATAAAAATACACATTTTTTATATTAGATGGTGGTGCATTTGCATTAATTTTTATCATGGTGGTGTACAAATTTTAATAAACTGGTGATTTTAACAAGGTGGTTACACTTTTTTTTTTATATAATAGATGGTGAATCACTATCATATAGTAAGGTGATGCACTTAGTTTTTAACAAGGTGATACACTTAATTTTTAACAATATGATTTTGCATCTCTTTAGTCTATCGATGCACGCAACTCATACGTGTACCAATAGATTGAACAAGTTAACTTATTAACGTACACTTTTAACCTAAACTTAGTATATGAGTCATATGTCAAACACAAGTGCAGTAGTAAAAAAATATTCAGACAATTCATTCGAACATCTCAAATACATTATACTTTTGAGTTTCACATTCAAAATATGCATACAAAGTCATTACAACAAAAATGAAATTCATAAAAATATAAACCAAATCACAATCGCAGTAGAAGAAGAAGATGACTTTTGATTCCTCAATTCAATGAGGCAGTGGCTAGGGTTTCTAAACTTTCTTCTTCGGTGACAAAACTTCTACCACGATCGGCAGTAATTGTGACGTTAGGCTATGAAGTTTTGGAAGAAGATGAACGACTTAATCGTTTGAGGAAGAACGGTAGTAAAGAACGTTTGAAGAAATTAAAGATGATGATCCCTAGTTTTTTTAAACAAGGTTATTTTAGGGAGAAAAATTGACTTGATAAAAAGGGGATAAAATTAACTTGATTGAATAAGTTTCTTCCAAAGATTATTTATATGTAATGAAGATTTTTCACATGATTTAGTCGAAAAATGTTTTTGGAGGTGTCACGTATTTGCAATTTTCTCTTTCTTATTCAAGTACATTTTGAGACTTATATTTGATTGGATAAAATATGTATAATTGCTCCGAAATCAAGATGACGAAGTTAATTATATTGAAACTTATATACGACGAGATAATAATATGATATTAATCCTCTGACCATGTACTCTCTTAGCTAATCTAGTTTGATATAGTACCATTATATGATCATCGGGAGTTTAACAGAAAAAATTAAGATTCATTTTTAGTCATGTAAGTTAAAAATGGATGAAGTGATATTTGTCCATTGATTATCATGAAAATTTTAAATTAATTATATTATAAACTTTTATACGTTATCTTAACATATAATTTAAA
This sequence comes from Haberlea rhodopensis, assembly GCA_907163345.1. Lineage (NCBI taxonomy): Eukaryota > Viridiplantae > Streptophyta > Magnoliopsida > Lamiales > Gesneriaceae > Haberlea > Haberlea rhodopensis. Next base: position 146,722 of record CAJQUN010000909.1, read on the forward strand.
TAAACTAAATTATACGTGTACCAAATAGCTAGTAAATATTACACAAGTTGGCATGGATTTTCTCAAGGCTCCTAGTCATAATATAAGACATCCCATATATTAGTTTAAGGAGATTTAGCATATAAATCTGATTAATTTTAAAGAATGCCGAAAAAGAAATCCGTTTAAAATAGTAGCGTTCGTTTGTAGCATATATCCAAGATCCTTGCTTAAAATATTGCAGAATCCAAAGCTTAGAGTAGATATTTAATGGAGATATCATTTGAAATTAAGGTTTTCATATTTTCACAGGGTTATTTCTGATTTTGATCGGTTTGAATGGATTTGATTTTGTCTTTCATAATACAAAACCATGTAAAATCGGATTAGATTACCCTTAGGATTGTACTTTATCCTCGTTTGTTAATAATGATCGGACCCGTCTTCTATATATTTCTAGTCCCTTCCTGTATTATTATTTCTTCACAACTTTTACATTTGCATCAGAGGGAATAATCAGTCAATCTTTCAGCCATTAAAGAGGTATTGCTTTGCTTCTGGGAAAACTTACTTCTGTAACACATTCAACTCAAGATATATATACATCATCTTCTTCGTTAATGGAGTTTTAATTTTGAAGATATATTGTTATCTCTTTTTGCATGAGTTTAAACAATATTTTCCCATTATGATCCATGCATATTGACATTTACGCTCTCTCTTTTTTGCAGCTATTTCAGATTCTACAATTTCGATCGATCTTATCTTCAAGAATTTAAGTTCTCATGGAGTGTGTGATTAGACGACGACCTGTATATCGTATTTTCTGACGAAGATCAAGATCAAACTTCAAATCTAGAATTAGCTTTGATTCCACAACCACTTTTAAATCAAGAAGACGATAGACCAGGCGACAACCTCGTGAGAACTGACGAGGAAATTCCAAATGAATCAAGCACTCGATTTGTTCTTCCGCCGGGATTTCGCTTCGTCCCGACAGACCAAAACTCCTTAATCACTACTTGAATAAGAAGATCAATAACGAGCCTATCCCATACAATATCTGCTGTGTCAATGTTTACAACTATGATCCACAGGAGTTGACCAGTAAGCTTCTAATCATTTGGTTTGCTTTTTTATTTTCCCCATTGTGTATATATTGTATTCATATGCAAGATTTAATAATATTTTTCAAGAACTTCAAAGTACATATAATATAGATTTACTGTAATGATCAAATAGTGCATGTATCGGTTTTTTGTTGTGAATTGTAATTACGGGAAGGATTGAAAATTTTAATTGGAGTATATATTGGTGTGTCTAAATTTTATAAATCACACATGTTTATGTTTTTAATTGTAATTAACCTATATTGCAGATTCATACCCGAGTCTAGGAAACGATGAATGGTACTTCTTTACCCCCGAGGGATCGAAAGTATCTAAATGGGAGCCGACCGAATCGAGCAGCTGGTAATGGGTACTGGAAGGCTACTATAGCTGATAAACCAATATATGACAATAATGTCTGCATTGGATTTAAGAAAACTTTAGTATTTTACGAAAGGAAGACCCCTAAAGGGAAAACTAATTGGATCATGCACGAGTACACAATTGACCATCCCTCAAAAGAACAGAATAGCAGTGCTAACATGCTGGTAAAAGCCCTTTTCACA